>VSMD01071881.1:0-59115 GCA_008750895.1 Mirza zaza | reverse complement strand
CCGGGCGCGGTGGCTCAAGCCTGTAATCCTAGCTCTTTGGGAGGCCGAGGTGGGCGGATCATTTGAGCTCAGGAGTTCGAGACCAGCCTGAGCAAGAGCGAGACCCCATCTCTACTATAAACACAAAGAAATTAATTGGCCAACTAAAATATATATAGAAAAAATTAGCCGGGCATGGTGGCACATGCCTGTAGTCCCAGCTACTTGGGAGGCTGAGGCAGCAGGATTGCTTGAGCCCAGGAGTTTGAGGTTGCTGTGAGCTAGGCTGATGCCACGGCACTCACTCTAGCCTGGGCAATAAAGTGAAACTCTGTCTCAAAAAAAAAAAAAAAAAAAATCTGTTCATGTATTGCCGAGCTTTTCTGCGTGCGTGGGAAATTCTGAGTGAGGTCCTTAAAGCTAATATTTCACGAAATTTATAAATAGGTACACAAAGGACTGATATGATATAATAAAGCTTCATAGACATTGTTGCCTTTAAATATGCATTGTCTCATTCTGTTCAGGCTGATATAACAAACAACCATAGACTGGGTAGCTTACAAACAATGGAAATTTATTTCTTACAGTTGTAGAGGCTAGAAAGTCCAGTTATCAGTTTGCCTGTATAGTCAGGAGCCAGCCAGGGCCTGCTTCCCTCACAGAGAGAAGTGTTTCACTGTAACCACACATGGCAGAGGGACTAGCTAGCCCCCCGGAATCTCTTTTATAAGGGCACTAACCCCATTCATGAGGGCCCCACCCTTATGACCTAACCACCTCCTGACAGCCCCACCTTTTAATATCATCATCTTGGGGGTTAGGATTTGGACATATGAATTGGGGTAGAACAAACATTCAGACCATAGCATCCATTCTTTTGCTTTTTTCTTAGTGCCAGAACTCTGATATTATTTGGAGCTACCTCTCCCTGGACTTATTTTATGTGAAAGGGCAATTAATTTTTAACTTTTTAAAGTGACTATGGGCCAGGCATGATGGCTCACACCTGTAAGCCTAGCACTCTGGGAGGCCGAGGTGGGAAGATCACTGGAGTTCGGAAGTTTGAGACCAGCCTGAGCAAGAGCAAGACCCTGTCTCTACTAAAAATAGAAAGAAATCAGCTGGACAGCTAAAAATATATAGAAAAAATTAGCCAGGCATGGTGGCACATGCCTGTAGTCCCAGCTACTCAGAAAACTGAGGCAGGAGGATTGCTTGAGCCCAGGAGTTTGAGGTTGCTGTGAGCTAGGCTGATGCCATGACACTCTAGCCTAGGCAACATAGTGAGACTCTGTCTCAAAAAACCCAAAAAGTGACTATGATTTGTAGTCTTCTTTGTGTATAGATGAACTGATACATCCCACACACATGCTACAATGATGTACCTCAAATATTCCTTCAGGACTGAAAAACTTACTCCACTAGCAGCTGGGAGTGTTATCTACAACAGCTCTCAGATTTCAGCTCTCTCTGGTACCTCTCTTCTGCTGAAAAGAGCTACCTCATGCCAGGTCATGCCCTATTTCTAGAACAATTTATACCCAACTACTGACTGACAGGGAATATTAAGGTTTGGCTCCCTTACTCCGGCCTGGAATAACTGAAGGGCCATCTCAGCTTCAGAGCCCCTTCAGGGGTTAATTCAGGCCTTTGTCAAAACTACATCACAGTCTAACTTCTTCTGCTTAATCCTACTTCTTTCCTTTCCCTTCCGCTTGTGTTGTCCCAAAGCACTCCCTGATAAACTTCCTGCACACCACACCATTATCTTCCTCAGATCTTTATCTTAGGGAATGCAACCTGCAACATTAGACAGAAAGGTCATGTCATGCACAAAAATTAAATAAGTGGCACTGGAATTGAAAGAATATCAACCGAACCAATTTCTTGCATGTTTTTGTTGAAAAAAGCAATGGATTTTAGACAGAAATTTCCGTACCGTCACTAATGAAGCAATCATGTATGCTGAGCAAATATATATTTACTACATTTTGGACACTAGCAGTTTTCAACCAAAGGCTGTACTACCCTTTAGGGATCTTTGGAAATTTTTAAGGACATTTGGGGGGATCACTGTTGTAGAGATCGTCCAGCATCTCTACCAGTGTCATGGAGCAACGAAGAATGCTCCAGATCACAATCTCAGGCTGAAGGAGGAGGAGAGACTCCTTTGATTTCAAAGAGCTCTTAAGCCTCTCCAAATCTCTGTATTTATTGTAGGGAAAGGCATATGTGTTTACAGTAAAAGGCATATAGATAAAATCTTTGGTGTCATATAGTAAGCATATTGTTCTAAACAAGTCTATTTAGTGATATACATTAAACTTATAATTACCTTGTTATTTCCTAGTTGTTCCTTAAGGCCATAAAGAAAGGGGCAGGGACCCAATACCAGTCATGCTTCCATACATTCCAAAGCCTGCTGTGTGTAGCCGGCTGATGACAATCATATCCCAAGTCCTGTTTGCAGGACTGTCATACTCACTGTCATTTCTCACAGTCCCTTTACCCAGGCCTTTATGCCTTTTCTAATATCCTTATACACCATGACTGGCAGGTGCTACTGGTGTTTAGTGCTAAGGTCCAGGGATGCTAAGTATCCAATAACAGTCAATAGATTCCTAACAGTGAAGGGCTTCTTTTTGTTAAAGAGGATGCAAAGAGGTGTAAGATATAGTCTCCTCTTTATGCCCTTACTGAGCTTATTTTCTAATGATGAGAAAAGAAAAAATACTAAATTTGATAAACACATCAACAGCATGTAACAACATCCACTGATAGCCAAACAGTTTGTATAGACAGCAAATGCAAAAATAGTTCAGAGGGTAAAAAAAATTGCAATGGATAGGTGTGTACAGGGAGAGCTGCAAGATTTTAAAAACTAATGGAAGAATGAACTTTTGCGAATTTTACTCTGTCTATTTTGTGTCTCAAAACTTTTGACGAATTATAAATAACTCTGCTAGTAAGTGGTGAAGGCTGGATTTAAGCTCAGGGCTGTCTGAATCCAGCGCCCATCCATGCCCTTGCTACTCCACTCTGCTGCCTTTATTCACGATATTTTGCCCTCTGAGACTCCCCACATTCGCTTATCAGTAAACCTGCCTCTCCTCCCTCCCTAAGTTGAAAAGTGATCTTTGGAGCATACCCCATTCATTTCTGTTGGCCACTGCCCATAATGCCAAAGGTCAGCGCTCTAGAACACTGGATGTATCCAGCTGTTAGCCTGATCACCTGCCAGGTGCTACCTGCGTGATCTCTGCAGTCCCTGTTCCCGTGGATATCATGGTGCTGGGAGGGGGGTCACTTGGCAAGGCGTGTTCCTTCTCACAGCTGGAAATGAAACTTACTATGGTTTCTCTAGATTCCAGCTTCCCACTTTTTTTTTTTTTGAGGCAGAGTCTCACTTTGTTGCCCAGGCTGGAGTGAGTTTCGAGGCATCAGCCTAGCTCACAGCAACCTCAAACTCCTGGGTTCAAGTGATCCTCCTGCCTCAGCCTCCCAAGTAGCTGGGACTACAAGCATGTGCCACCATGCCCAGCTAATTTTTAGTTGTCTGGCTAGTTTCTTTCTATTTATAGTAGAGATGGGGTCTCACTCTTGCTCAGGCTGGTCTCAAACTCCTGAGCTCAAACGATCCTCCTGCCTTGGCCTCCCAGAATGCTATATCTTATACCTCTTTGCATCCTCTTTAATAATTACAGGCGTGAGCCACTGTGCCTGGCCAGCTTTCCACATTGTTATCCACCTAAATTTAAGAAAAACGAGTTGCTAGAAAAACAGGAAAAGACTAAAGATGTCTGTGAGTGGGAGTATAGCATACCATCATTGCTGTATTTTTAGGTTTTTAATTTAATGCCAGACAGGTTATTTCCTCTTGAGCCATGTTACTTAAACTGAAGTTCTCTTGACACCAGGAAAAAAGAGTCATGGTTTGGTTAAGCTCCTGCAGAAACAGGAATCTTTTGCCATGGATGTGGTTTGCTTGATTTGGAAATTTTGGCATAAGTTAAATAAAAACAGACTGTATATAAAAATAGCTAACTTGATCAAGTGTTACCAAACTATACTAAGTCTGTTGACCAAGGTTTAAGGATAGAAACAAAAATTTGGCCTTTTTCTCATTTATTCTCACTAAATTTTTATGATCCCAAATTATTTTGCCCTGGTCCTCTTTTCTCTTTATATTCCAAAGAGAAATGCTTCACCCTTTAAGAACAAAGACATTTTGACTTAATTCTCATGGTCTCGTCTGTTCATCACTTACCATTGTAGAGCTTTTGTTTGCTTTGTGGAGTAAAGACTCAGATTTCTTTTTTTTTTTTTTTTTTTTTTTGAGACAGAGTCTCACTTTGTTGCCCAGGCTAGAGTGAGTGCCATGGTTTCAGCCTAGCTCACAGCAACCTCAAACTCCTGGGCTCAAGCAATCCTCCTGTCCCAGCCTCCCAAGTAGCTGGGACTAAAGGCATGTGCCACCATGCCCGGCTAATTTTTTCTATATATATATATATATCAGTTGGCCAATTAATTTCTTTCTATTTATAGTAGAGACGGGGTCTTGCTCTTGCTCAGGCTGGTTTCGAACTCCTGACCTCTAGCAATCCGCCCGCCTCGGTCTCCCAGAGTGCTAGGATTATAAGGGTGAGCCACCGCGCCCGGCTAAGACTCAGATTTTTTTAATGAGACAATCCAATTTATTTGTTTGTTTGGTTTTTAATTATTTGCTTTAACATGGCATCTCACTCTGTTTCCCACGCTAGTCTTGAACTCCTGGGCTCAAGTGACGCTCCCATCTCAGTCTCCTGAGTAGCTGGGACTGACTATAGGCATGAACCACCACACCTGGCAAGACCCAGGTTTTTTCTTTTTTTATTCTTTCTCTCTCTCTTTTTTTTTTTTTTTTTTTTTTTTGAGTCAAGGTCTCCCTCTGTTACAGCCTGAGCTAGAGTGCAATGGCCTCATCGTAGCTCAAAGGTTTTATAGAGCAATGAAGAAGAACTGGACCTTTCCCCTTAGCCAGCAATAAATGTAGAAGGACAAACTGCCTCTTTTCACATGCCTCTGCCTTAGCCTATCCTTGCTTTTCCTTTACATGGCAGAAGGTAAAGAGCTAACACACACACAGGGTGCCTCCAATCCAGCAGCATGATATTCACTAATCTTTCCTGTGTGTGGATTTCCTGACAGTGTGCCACTTTGAAAGAATCAAATGGCTTCTCTTGCCTCAGGTTTCTAGATGCGATTAAGAGATTATTGGTCATGTGAATACTATGTTTTTCTTTGCAGAAAAGATTAGTCCTAATGGCCTGTTTTCATATATCAACAGATACAGTTACTCTTTTAGAGAACTTGCCCCCAGGAACAAATTCAACCTAACAGTAAGACATAGCCTTTTATAAGATCACTGAAGTAAAATTTAACAAAGTGTCTTTTTTTTAAAAAAAAAAGTAAGATGTCAGGGGTTTCTCACATCTTGCTACCAACTAGTTATGTGGTTCTTTTTTGTTTTGAATCTTAAATCTGCATTCATATTCAAGATAACCCAATATTTATGCACATTCCTGGAGTTTATTTTACCACCATCCACCCATTTGTGCTTCCAGGTTACAGAAGGTCTAGACCTTTTAGCAGTTTCTACACCGTCATTTATATCCATAAATGTCGTTCGTACCCAAGCATTTTGTGAGTCTAATAACTGAAGTGAGAGGCTCTGTCACGAACTGAGCAATCTTCTACTATTTCATAGGCCATTCCTTAACCACTGACCAGCTCCGTATCTCCTCTGCCCTGGAATCACAGGGACACTTGCTTCTTATTCCTTACAAAATCATTCTCCTTTATTCAGATTATAGGCCAGGCGCAGTGGCTCATGCCTGTAATCCTAGCACTCTGGGAAGCTGAGGCAGGAGGATCGTCTGAGCTCAGGAGAAGACCACCAGCCTGAGCAAGAGCGAGACCCTGTCTCTATGGAAAAAAAAAATAGAAAGAAATTAGCCAGACAACTAAAATATATACATATATATAAAAAATTAGCCAGGAATGGTGGCGCATGCCGGTAGTCCCAGCTACTCAGGAGGCTGAGGCAGGAGGATTGTTTGAACACAGGAGTTTGAGGTTGTTGTGAGCCAAGCTGACACCACAGCACTCTAGCCTGCACAACAGAGTTGAGACTCTGTCTCAAAAAAGAAAAAATTTTTTTTCAGATTTTAGTAGCTCATCTCCTTCCAGAGCAGCTTTCAACAAGCACCTTCTGAACAATGGCAGGTCTCTCCCTATAAGGACACCTGCACCAGCTGCGATTGTTCTAGGTGCCCCCCTGGAGAAAAGGGAGAAAAGCCTGTGAAAGGGGACTAGAAGAGACAGGGCCAACCATGGAACGACTGGCAGAGAAAAAGATAGAATCATCTGAAAATTGGACTCTTCTCAGAAAGGACAGGCAACGATTGGCAGCTGAGTAAGAGATGACTATAATAGTCCGGGCACCCGGATAGGCACCCAACCCAAACCAGTTTGGGGGGGAAAGGAGACGTATTGGCTCCGTTACCTGGGCAGGATACTGGGGAAACTCACGTGACTGAAAGGTGAGCTGCAGAAACCAAGCCTCAGGGCCTATAGAGGAGGACTTCATGACACTAGGACTTGATCTCTGTCCCTCAACACCCATCCCTGCTTGTTTCTTCTTGGTTTCATGCCACACATTGGCTGCTTCACGTGGAAGAGAAGATGGCTTAGGGAAGCCCTAGCGGCAGGCCGGTACACAAAGAGGATGACTTGTTTTCCACGTGCCCCCGTATAAAGTTCAAATCAGGCTCTGATAGGCCCTGCTTGGGCCATATGACCATCACTGCATCTGAGGGTAGGGCAGGCCCATCGGGATCACAAGAAAAAAGTGAACCATCACACAAAGAGCAGGACCGATGTTACCTGAAGAAGCAGGATGGGAAAGTGACAGGCAAACAAAACAATCAACAGCTATGGCCGGCCCCTGAGGGGCCACAGGCTGCCAAGAGGTGAGACAGCCAAGAGGCGGGTATGTTGAAAGAGGGTGATGGGAGGAGGCATGTGCCAAAAACCTTGCAGAAGCCGTAGCTCTCTTTGGCCAGATGGATGATGACAATGGCAGGAAATCTAAAGAGTTGACTTCGTGTCTTTTGTGTTGCTCGTGCAGAAGTGACCATGGAATTGTTAACTGGCAAAGTCCTGAGTAGCCAAGGCTAGACTGAGGATTTTATAGGCAGAAACAAATAATCCATCAAGGCTGGAGACTCAGCCTAGAAACCGCTCTTTTCTAGGGCAAAAGATTCAGGGACTTTTACGGCTCCCTCTGCTATTGCCGTGAGGCCAGGGACAGTCCAGAGGTCAGAGGAAGGAAGAGGGATGCAGGAAGAGCACACAGATGACACCTTTTCCCAGGTAGGTGGCTGTGTCCTGCAGTTTACAGAGCAAAGGGAAAAGGCAGGGGATAGTCTAATATCTTAGCAATTCACAGCTGCTAGAGTTCAGAACTAAATATACTTAATCGGGACCAGGCACGGTGGCTCATGCCTGTAATCCTAACACTCTGGGAGGCTGAGGCAGGAGGATCGCTCGAGGTCAAGAGACAATACCAGCCTGAGCAAGAGTGAGACCCCATCTCTATCAAAAATAGAAAGAAATTAATTGTCCAACTAAAAATATATAGAAAAAATTAGCCGGGCATGGTGGCGCATGCCTGTAGTCCCAGCTACTCGGGAAGCTGAGGCAGAAAGATAGCTTGAGCCCAAGAGTTTGAGGTTGCTGTGAGCTAGGCTGATGCCACGGCACTCTAGCCTGAGCAACAGAGTGAGACTCTATCTCAGAAAAAAAGAGAAAAAAGAACTCAATAGACTCCACTGTAAATTTTACTTTTGACTAATCCAGATGGAGAGATATAGGTTTAGCTGTCAATAATATTGAAATTTTCTTATAACAGAAAACAATCATGAAAAGGAATATGATATGGGACAAAGGACAACATAATACACCAAAGAGAGGGATAAGCAAATTATGAAACCTAAAAGAGAGATGTCACTGGGATTAGAAGGACACGGTAAGTTGATTCATCTTGGCATCTTTCAACTGCCTTAATAAATAAAGGCACTCAGTGGATAATTGTTTGAATGAATGAGTACTGTCTTTTTATACTTGGCTTCTCATCTCCACACCCCCTTTCTTCTTTTCCCTTTTTTTCATTTTCCAATTTCCTATGAGTTTGAAAGTACTTTTATTTTTTAAATGTGTTTCCTTTTGCTTTTAAATTATAATTACAAAGGGCCAGGCGTGGTGGCTCACGCCTGTAATCCTAGCACTCTGGGAACCAGGCAGATTGCTCGAGGTCAGGAGTTCGAAACCAGCCTGAGCAAGAGCAAGACCCCCATCTCGACTATAAATAGAAAGAAATCAATTGGCCAACTAATATATATAGAAAAAATTAGCCGGGCATGGATTGCTTGAGCCCAGGAGTTTGAGGTTGCTGTGAGGTAGGCTGATGCCATGGCACTCACTCTAGCCTGGGCAACAAAGCGAGACTCTGTCTCAAAAAAAAAAAAAAAATTATAATTACACAAGTAAAACATGATACAGGTTCATTGTAATTTATTTTTAAAATTCATAAGTACAGTAAAATGTTAAAGTCCCCTTTTAACCCACCGCCATCCCACAAACACACATACACTCCACCCCTCAAAGTCTTGCTTCAATCCTCAGAAGCTAATAACAATTTGAGGGATATCCTCCCAAAATATTCTATGCATGTATGTGCATGTTTTGTAACTATATACAGAGACAGATATATCAATATAGGATTTCATGTTCTGTTTTTTGTTTGTTTGTTTGTTTGTTTGTTTTTTAAGAGACGGGGCCTCTGTCACCCAGGCTGGAGTGCAGTAGTGTCAGCATAGCCCACCACAACCTCAGACTCCTGGGCTCAAGGGATCTTCTGCCTCAGCCTCCTGAGTAGCTGGGACCACAGGCCACCGTGCCTAGCAGAATTTCATATTCTTAAATTCTGTTTCATAAATTTGTTTTTCCCTTGAAATTATGACTCAGAAATCCTTTTATACCAGTACATATGAGGATGTGATATGATTTTTAATGTCTGATAATAGTACATCATTTATTTAGCCAGTCCTTTATTGATGGATAATTCCCATTTATTGCTGTTAATATTTGTCCTCTTCCAACTCACTGTGCTAGTCTGGTAAAATGGGTGGTAGTTTTCCATCTTCATACTCAACCTTGAAAAGTGATGTAGAATTAAGGTGGAGACTTAGGACTCATTATACAATTTAGTCTGTCTCACCAGGTTAGGGGAAGAATTAAGAGCTGAATGCCAACTAGTAATAGAGTATATACACCTGACTCACCTCTTTTTGTGTGTGTGTGTGACAGAGTCTCACTTTGTTGCCCAGGCTAGAGTGAGTGCCGTGGTGTCAGCCTAGTTCACAGCAACCTTAATCTCCTGGGCTCAAGCAATCCTTCTGCCTCAGCCTCCCAAGTAGCTGGGACTACAGGAATGTGCCACCATGCCTGGCTAATTGTTTGTATATATATTTTTAATTGGTCAATTAATTTCTTTCTATTTTTAGTAGAGATGGGGTCTCGCTCAGGCTGGTTTCAAACTCCCGACCTCGAGCAATCCACCCATCTTGGCCTCCCAGAGTGCTAGGATTACAGGCGGGAGCCACCACACCCGGCCTGACTCATCTCTTGAACATGTATTCTTCCAGACCTAAGCAACAGAGATGGTAATCATAGGACCCTACTGATTTAGGTATTAAGGTTTTGGAATTTTGATAAAGACTAGGACTTTATCATTTAATTAGCATTGTTTGTTTTAGTATTTATTTACTTTTATCCAGAGTATAAAATCATTTTCCAAGAAAATATAGAAAATACAATAATGGAGAAGGAAAAAAATCAATCAAAAGAACCCGTTATCATCATTATCACTTTTATCATTCCTTTTATGCTTTGTTGGATACACATGCATTAACAAAATCAGTATATAGTATAAAACAAATTGGTTTCCTGCTCCTTTTAAATTAAACATTTTACTATAAACATAGTCCATGTCTTAAATAGTCTTTAAAAACCTACTTTTAATGGTGAGTTCTTAGCTTTACATGGTAAAACCTAGGAACTTTCTAGATGGATTAGAATCCCTACTTTCCGCCTTCAAAGAGGCTGAGGGCTCCCAGCCTAGTGCTACTTAGACAAGGGTCTCCAGAAAATCTAGTGTAAATATTATATAATTTTCTTCTGGTTTCTCAGGGACTGAGTATAAAAATATAAAGTGCAAACATTTGGAAACCAATTAGAAATATCTGCTAAAATCAAATATGTTCATTCTCTGATCCAGCAGTTTCATTTTTAGAAATATATGATTTTTTTTAAAAAAAGAACTCTTGCATATGTACACAGGGAAAAACATTCAAAGATGCTCATTCTAGCCCTGCTTAAAATAGTAAAAAATTGCTAAAAACCAAAATATTTATCAATTGGAGAATGAATAATAAACTGTGGGATATTCATGTAACAGAATAGAGCCATTAAAAGGAATGAGTTGAAGCTATTCAGATCATAATGGATAGAGGTCAAAAGCAAAGGGCTGAATGAAAATAGCAAGAGGTAGGACAACCTTCAGTTCATTTATGAGCATGTCTGGTTCATGGATGCATAACTATATCAAGGTATAGAATAAAAGACGCACAACAAATTCGAGAAAGCAGTTGTCTCTGAAGAATAGAGTAATGGAACAAGGGGAATTTCCATTTTATCTGTAATATTTTGTGTCATGTTTTTAAAAAGAGATTAAACCAAACAAAATGTTCATTGAGAAGTTGATGTGACAGTTATGTGGCCTTCCTTGGTACTATTCTCCGTACTTCTGATTTCTTTTTAATTTTCTTTCAAAAAGGGTAAGTAAATAATAAAAATAATAAATCCTTCGATCCAATTAATTTATCATAAATGCTATGTGATACAGTGGATTCTCATTATTTGCAGCCGTTATGTTTTATAAAGTTGCAGTGAATTAGCGTAATTAGCAAATGCTAAACAATTACTTGAAGGAAAAACACCAGGTTAGGTTCCTGTGAGCCTCTGGTCACGTTTTCATCAATTTCAACATGTAATCTTGGTTTATGTGAGTTCCTGTTTAAAGACACCTTATTTAGTTAACATTAAATTCACGATCAACAGCACTGTAACCAATGCCTGGACGAAGCTTATCTAACGCATGTATTTTCTCAATAAAGTATGTGCTTAGGAATGTTTCAAACAGCAAAATCACCAACAAAAAGCACAGAAGTGTGCAAAATGCAGCACTACATAGACCTCTAAAAGGATATTTGTTTACAGTAGGAGAGCTGGGACAAGAAGGCAGAGCATTGCTTTGTTCAATCTCAGCTGGGAACATGGACATCAGGCAACTCCAAGTTCTCACCACTTCCTACGTGTCTGCAAATAACCATGAAAACACCGTGAATATTGATTCGGGGGTTACAAATAAATTTTAACGAGTAAGTAGATTCATATATACATGATCTGTGAATAATAAGGTTGACTATATGTACTTATATAAATCAGTGACACAAATTATAAATGGCAACAATATCATTAAAAACCCTATCATTAAGACCCAATAATTTAGGGTAACTATTCAAGCAACAGACATTTCAATCCTGCTGAGATTGGTTTGCCTCATGGTGATTAGCTCATCATGGCCAAAGTCCCATGCACTCACTCAAAGTCCCATGCACTTGGCAAATAGAAATTTGGTACCTCCATCTGAAACACCCCAGGCCCCTTGGGTCTCCCTTTTATCTTTCAACACAAAATTCAACTAGGTTTTTTTGTTTGTTTGTTTTCAGTAAATTATCCCTATTAGAGACACAAGGACCAAATAGGTTAGATTTCGAACAGGTTACTAAAATTCCACTTTACTTTTTTTTTTTTTTTGCTATGAACAATCTCTGAGTTTTAATTTGTAGAGAGAGCCACATGTGTATACCTTTAATTGGTTTAATTCATCCCTGTGTAAAGGAGAGTGAATTTTAGGAGAATTCTTTTTAAAATGAGACATCGAAGAAAGGAGTTAGCAAACTGAAATCAAACCTATCACTTTAAAAGCCTTAAGACCTGATATTTAATATTTCCAAGTGTAGCCATCAAAGATGGATTACCCCAACCATTTCTGCCAGGAAGGTGAACCAAGATTTGTGATTTGGAAAAACCACCCATCATCTCACAGAAGATTTGCACCTTCTGTATACCCACCAAAAAACTAACAAAATTTAAATACTATGTTTTCTGAAATTTTGTAAAATTATAGAAATTTTATGTATGGACATGATCTTTTAAGGCCTATCTAATTTTTAATGATCTCAATCATGCTAGATATGAACATTTCTCTTTCTTCCTTTTTTATGACAAGAAAAAAGGATTTTATTCTCAAATCCTAAATCATTTCCAGATAAAATTGCAGGAAAATGCATTGGCTCCAAGGACCTTGTGGAAAGTCTCCTAGAAACTCATTGGTATGGAAAGGATGAATACTGAATGCGATGAAAGCAATTGCTTTTGTGGAGTCCCAGATGAATTAAATGCATAAACATAAGCCTTGTGATGTTTGGAAACCACAATAGCCAATATAAATAAATCATATGTAAAACAGTAACTTGAAAAAAAATAGAAAAAGAGATCAAAAAAATGAAAGAAACTACTTCAAAATGTTGCTCAAATAATGGTAGGGGAGAGAGGGGGATAAATAATAGATTGGATGTTTTTAAGAGGCCTTAGTATTAATGCATTGTGTGTTAAATTTCCGAATGTTTACCAGAATCTGTATTTACACAATCCGTGCTGATTGTGTGCCTGTTGCTTGTTTGCTTGAATTAAAACACACACACACACGCACACATATACACACTTTTCATGCCAGGTCTTTTTAAAACGTCCTCTTGAGAAGACTTGCTAAGTGGAAAACAACATTAATTATTGGGTTACTTTACCCAACCAACAGGGACCATGCAAAATGCTTACCTTTTTGGTGAAGCCATATTTCTGGGTCCTGCCCTCTTCTTTGAATTCAATGGCATCAACTCAGATGCCATACGTGAGATAAAATCAAACGAGCTGACTGCCTTTTGCAGCAACATCGGAAGCTGAAAAACACAGTAATAATCTCACTGTTATTAATAAAACATGTGTTTTAAAAGCAGGATCGTTACCAGTTTCTGAGTTTGGAGAGAAGGAGGAAGGTAGGAATCTGAATGCAGGAAAATGAACATCCAAAGAAGCTGAGAAGACTATGCTAACTTTTGGTTCTAAAGGGGAATAGGTCAAGTGAATTTTCAGTCTTTACTTCTTCCCTCCTTCTTTCCTTTCCTTCTTTACACTTCACAAATTCCTTGTTTTTAAAGTTTTAAGCAGGCTTTTTAAATTGTTTCCCATCAAGTACCAGGAATTTCTCCCTCTTTGAAACCCAGAATAATTAATCAATCTGAGGAAAGAAAAGAATGCAGTTCATTGCAAAGCCGTATGGAAAATCAGCATTGTGCTACACGACTATACAACTTACTTGGTGAGAAAAAAAATGAGCTGTGGTAACCTACTTACCTTTTATTAAGAAGCAAATTGGCCTATTTTCAAAATATTATTTTAGTATCACCTGTATCCATCAGCTCTGGGGTTGGTCCATGTGACACATAAGGAAGGTATTTTTCTTCTCTTCCTTTCCGTTGATGCAGAGTTACCAGGTCAGAATTGGTTTGTAAACAATGTAATCCTGAAGAAGAGACAGAGAAGAACAAAAAGCTAGAAAGGTGACAGATGGGTAGGAAGGTCAGATGCTGTCTGAGATGCTCCACAGGCAAACTGGTTTCCTTTCCCTGTGACTCTGTTAGCTCTAAAAGTTGTTTCTATTAACCCAGTTTCAGTCCAATTACCTTTTTAATTGTTCACATTTAATCTTGGCAAGGATACCCAAAACCTTTCATTTCTTTCTAAATTACCTCATTTTTTAAGAGTGTATTTAAAAGCTCAGTACCTTTAAAAGAACTGCATGAACATCAAACTCCTCTCTTGAAATGGCCCTAAGCTTATAACCATCGAGGCCAGCATAAGCCAACTTGCAAGAGCCTGACCAAGTGCTCCTAATGACATGAAAGGCCACAGCACAGCAACTGGGCACGTACCTTATACCGCCATACTTTGCATTTGGGAAGAATGTTTAGTATCTTTAGTGCCTGCTTTTATTGACCAAATTTTTACTTACAAACGTATGCTCATTTTAACAAGTAAAATCATACTAAAACGCATAGCAAAAAAGTTAATAAGGTGCTAGCACCTGGTAGCCCTCTGAGAAATCGAGCTGGAGGAATCCCTGGTCTGGCCAGTTTATTGCCAACAACACAAAGCGAGACTCAGGGGCCAAAGATACAAGCGTTCTGCTTCTCTCTCTAGAGTTACATGTTAAAACCCTTCTTTATGTTTATTCACATGTGTATATCTGTATCTCTGTCTCTCTCTCTCTATATATATATATATATATACACACACATATATATATTTTTTTTTCTGAGACAGAGTCTCCCTTTGTTGTCCAGGCTAGAGTGAGTGCCATGGCGTCAGCCTAGCTCACAGCAACCTCAAACTCCTGGGCTCAAGCAATCCTGCTGCCTCAGCCTCCCGAGTAGCTGGGACTACAGGCATGTGCTACCATGCCCGGCTAATTTTTTCTCTATATATATTAGTTGGCCAATTAATTTCTTTCTATTTATAGTAGAGATGGGGTCTCACTCTTGCTCAGGCTGGTTTCAAACTCCTGACCTCAAACAATCCACCTGCCTCGGCCTCCCAGAATGCTAGGATTACAGGCGTGAGCCACCTTGCCCGGCCTGTATCTCAGACATATATGTATGTATCTATGTTCATGTATGTAAATATCTTCCATAGATATCTGTATAGTCTATGTATGTGACACACAACACAAATATAAAGGGCTGCTTCTTTTTTTTTTTTTTGAGACAAACTCTCGCTTTGTTGCCTGGGCTAGAGTGCTGTGGCATCAGCCTAGCTCACATCAACTTCGAACTCCGGGGCTCAAGCAATGCTTCTGCCTCAGCCTCCTGAGTAGCTGGGACTACAGGCATGTGCCACCATGCCTGGCTCATTTTTTCTATATATGTTAGTTGGCCAATTACTTTCTTTCTATTTTCAGTAGAGATGGGATCTCGATCTTGCTCAGGCTGGTCTCGAACTCCTGACCTCGAGCAATCCTTGCGCCTCGGCCTCCCAGAGTGCTAGGATTACAAGCGTGAGTATAAAGGGCTTTTTAATACTATTAAAACAAATAAGGAAGTGGAATCATACTAGACACATTATTATGCAACTTGCTTTTTTCATGTAATGTATCTTGACTTTCCGTGATTAAAGTTGAGGAAATCAAGGGCCAGAGAGGAACCAGGTGGTGACTGAGCAGAACTGAAATCTTTATGCTTTCATCCACTACACTGCCTGGCTTTGAAGTTGGGTGCCTGAGATGGGTTTGGTAGATTCAAAACCCTTTGCTGGTGCAAAGCTTTGCAAGGTCTGCTCCTCTGCAGAAGTGCAGTATTGCCATTCCAGATCCTACAGGGCTGAGCTCTGACAATGGGAGCCTTCCTTTTTGTTCCTGCTTCACAAAGGGAAGACAAGCCCCAGGGACCTTCCTGGGCCTGAAAGTGTCACATGCCCAGAGGCAGAGTAAATAAGTGATGCAGAGAGACCTACTCTTTAAAATTACTGTCCTCCCTAATCCTTGCCACAAAGTCTATATCAGGGGTCCTCAAACTTTTTAAACAGGGGGCCAGATCACTGTCCCTCAGACCATTGGAGGGCCATTGGAGAGTGCGGCGCACATTCCACACATGCGCACTGTGGGCCTGGGACGAGTTGGCTGCTAAGCAGGACAGGCAGCGGCGGCAAAAACACCCGGAGGGCCAGATAAATGTCCTCAGCGGGCAGGGCAGCATGTGGCCCGTAGTTTGAGGACCCCTGGTCTATAGGTATCCAATATGTGTCTACTTATCTTAGTAGAGGATAGCATGAACCTCAAAGGTGGCTGCAATAGAGTCTTCTGTTCTTGGCACAATGCTATTTCTCAGTTTAGGGGAGTGTTTTCTTGGTGTCTTTATCTTGTTATTTAGTAAAATTTAGACCAAAAATTCAGGGAACAATTGTCAGACATTACATTGTATTTCTCAGGATGGCTTAAGAATAGAAAATATACACACCCATAACAAATTCCTGGTGCATGTCATTGAGTGGATAAACAAGATTAACATGTATACAAGCTCTTCCAAATGAACTGTCAAACATTGCAGCGATTAAAAAACAATATCCCATCAATAACTATCTCCCTGCTTCTTCCCTTGCCTCCCTTCAATATGTTCTCAACGCAGCAGCTAGAGTGATGTTGTTAAAATAGAAGACATACCATGTCACTCTGCTCAAATCTCCGCACACACACCCCCACCCCCGCCCACTGACTCCCATCTGTTCTATAATGATCATAATGCTAAGAGCTTTGAAGAAAAATAAAACAGGATTGAGGACTGGAGAGTGATCGGAGGTGCCATTTCAGATAGAGCCCTCAGAGAAAATACTGGAGTCTAAGTCCAGTGACATTGGAGTCTAAGTCCGGTGAAGGAGTGAGACTTGAGGATATGTTAGGAGCAAATAAAAAGGCAGATTTCAATACATAGCCCAATAAATACCATACCCCAATGGTCTATTTATAGAAATGTACTTCTACATAGACACTAGTTATTTTCATCTCCCAGACACTTAGCCCTAGTATTGTACCCTTCATATCTGTTCAGCAAAAATTGCATTAAATGAAAAGTTCTTGCATATCAGAAGCCTTGACAACCATCTCCCTCAGAGGAAATGCCAAAGTCCTTTCAATGCTTGGAAGTCCTACCCACTCTACCCTGCTTCCAACCTGCTCTCTCTCCTCCCAATTCCCTCTCTGACTAAAACATTTCCTACTACTCTCTCTGTTCCCCGTTCGACTCAGCCATTCTGGCCTCCTTGATGTTTTTGGAACCTTCCAGTCATATGTCAGATTCAGGACTTGTGCACTTGTGCATTTGCCTTGTATGCCCTTCACCCATGTGGCTTTTATGACTCACTCCTTCACCTCTTTCTGGTCTTCACTCAAATGTTGCCTTCTCATGCACGAGTCCTTTCCTGGCCAGCCATTCTAAAATTGAATCCTTACCCATCACACCCTTCATGAATCCCCTGTCTCCTTTCTCTGCCTTTTTTTCTCCTTAGGGCTAAACACTATCTAGAATGGACAGTCTGATCTAATTTTCTTATCTCTCCATGAGATCAGGAAGTTTTGTCTGTTCTGCTCTTGGCTGTGTTGCCAGCACCTACCGTGTTTCCCCGAAAATAAGACAGGGTCTTATATTTATTTTTCCTCAAGAAGACACCCTAGGGCTTACTTTCAGGGGATGTGTTATTTTTTGTTAAGTACAGTACAACAATCCACATTTATTCAAATATAGTTAAGTCGTCTTCATCTGGAACATCATCATAACTCTCCAAACCCTGAATTCCATCCTGAATTTCTTGCAACTCTATTTCCCTTAGAACCATTAGCCCCAATCTCTCATGTTGAGCAATAGAGCTCTCATGGGGCAGATGAGAAGGGCTGCTCGTGTTCTTTTCTGCTCCGAGAGGAAATGCATTGCTGCGCAGCCACGCCCATCACTAGGTCTTACTTTCAGGGATACGGCTTATATTGCACAAATGCTTAGAAATCCTGCTAGGGCTTATTTTATGGGTAGCTCTTATTTTTATGGAAACACGGTAGTACAGTGCAAGACAACATGATAGGCACTCTATAAATACTCGTTGAATGAATGATTGACAACTGTACTCAACTAAATGAAGAGTTTTTCAACAGTACATAGCATTTCAGTGGGTCACACAAGAGCCACAAGGCTCAAAGACAGTTTTTTCAACAAAAAGCGTCCCAAGTGACATAAGAGTTAACCCTGGGCTTAGTCTAGGACAGAGCAGAGGCACTGTGCATTTTCTGTGTCAGAGATAGCCAGGTTACAGGAAGTTAAAGGTTGGGATGTGAAGCTAGCCAAATATTCCAACGGGGACCAAGATAAGAATAGACAAAGTCCTTGCACGCTGAGTGGTGTCCAGGTGAAGGGCTGTGTAAGTCTCGCCAGGGAGAAATTGCCCCTCTGATACTTCTTGAAGGATGAACACTGCTACTGTGTTGGCCCCAACAGAGCCAGCCTTCAAGCCTCTCATCCAAGAACTCCCATTACAGGGGGTCATACCTGCTCTTTTCTCTTCTCCTCCATACTTTACAACTAGCATCTTCTCAACTCTGGCCTCCTCAGGGAATTTATCGCTGTCCCTCCAGTGGACGGGTGGACAGGACCCATTTGTGTTTATTGGACTATGAACACAGCAGACCCTTGTAATCCTATGGCTTCACCACACCAGATGGGAGATTGGCCACACCTACCATACCTGCTGGGAGAATCCTTTGAGAACCTTTGTTATCACCCTGTGGCATATCCAACACTCTTTGGTATTCAATAAATGCAGGCTCATGAGCTAATGATCTATTATTTATGACTCTGGTCGATAGAGAGCCTTTACTCTGGAGTTCTCTGCGAGACTGTGGGCACTGTACTTTGTTGGTAATTAGATTATGCCCTGGGGATCTCTGGATGAAAGCAGGCCTGTCTCAAATGTCATGTTTCAGAATTCTAATTATAAAAATCCATAATTGGCTGCCTCCTTAAGAACAACCAGAATGATGGCTTGTCTGCCCCAACGAGGATATGCAAGAGGAACACAAAGAATTGTTGCTGTAGGGAAATGAGATTTTTAAATGACCTGGGAAAACCCGGTGATATGGTACACTGGAGTAAACCCTTTGAATATAAAAACCAAGCTGGGAATAAGGCTAATCAATGCTTATGCAAATGCCCTCAGGGAAAGCATTCTAAAACTAACTTTGGGTCCCCCCTGGACTCTGGGGAAGTTTGAAGATAATCACCTGTGACACTTAGGCTTTCCTTGGGACACAATTTTAAACAACTGACCTTATTTTTTAGCTGAATGGATGCCAAAATTGAATTTCTGCTCAGCTGGAACCAAATCCTTTTCTAGCTGTCTCTCAAGTGAGTCGGCAATATTTGCTTTTGAATCCTTTGACCTACTTACGCAGAACTAATTTGGGGTCATTTCGAAGTCTTTCCCCTTTGGGCTGGAAGTGGTGATATTTAGGTCCCAGGTGGCACTTATTTGTCCATGTGTCAGCTTTGCTTTCCACTTCTTTGAAGGCCTGTCCACTTTATATGGTGAACAAGTTTACATTACGGTATTCTTCAATCCCACAGGCATTTATTGAGTAATCGGTTATACCCGCGCCATAAACCCCTTTTCCCCCGACTGTAAAATTGGGGTAATCGTCTCAAATCTGAGGCGATTGTATTTGGAAACAGATTCAAAATCATATATAGTTCCATAATAGCATAAAACATAATGTAAACAGCCTCAAATGCAACTCATAATAAAATAAATGATTATAATTCTTTCCAATGTATTGTTAGTCCCTAACCTCTAGAAGCTGACCGTTGAGAAAGGGAACTAAAGCTCACACACGTGGTGTAAGATACTGGGCTATAAGGAACAGACACCTTCCAGCTGCTGTTTACTGCTTAATTGCCTACCGCAAGGCATCATGAGTATATTATGGGATGCAGAGGAGAAAGACAAAGAGAGTGGAAACCTGAATCTCTCAGCTAGGACCCGGAACAGGTTAGGGCCTATCAGGGGCAGGCTGAAGTAATAAAAAATAAAAAAATCACTGTGGGGGTGGATGCTTGACCAGTATGTAGGTAGCGAAGTTATAAAAGGGGGCTGGCACACAAAGGAGGGTCCTTGCCCGGGGAAGAGGCCACTGCGCTGGCACTCTGGGGGCTCGGACCCTAGCTCAAGCTAGACAATAAAACTCCTTTTGGTAATTACAGCCTTGGTGACTCTGTCTCTCTGTCCTGCGGCCTTGCGAATCCTGAGTGTAACAGTGGAACGAGTAGAGAATAGAGAGGGAAAACGATCAGATCCACAGAACCAGTATGGACGGTAGCAGAAGGAAAGAAGGCACAGTTTTCGAAATATGCCGTATATGTAAGGAAAAACGCGCAATGAGCAAGGAGAAAGGACACCACAATTTCTACCTCGAGATTTTTGATCCATCATCCATCATCCAAGCCTCAGTGCTTCTGTCATTAGAAAACGCAGGGTGTTTTGTTCTCTCTTCCGTGAGCATGCCTAATTTAAATTCCATTGCATTCCAGATCACATGAGATCAACGTATAAATCAAAAGCCGTTTGAATCTCTGAGATGAGATGCAACTTTCCTGCTTGAAGAAATAGTATCATTGTCACTCTACTGGGAAAAAAAAAAAAAAAAGAAACAGAGAAGAGAAGCTTTTTTTCCCCTCGTGGACTATAAAATCAAAAGGGCAGGAAAAATCATGTCCCACGTTTGAGGAATAGTCTAATTTATTAATAAAATTGCTAGCAGTAGTTATAACGATGTATATGTACATGTATGTTGTCAACAGAAAGAAAAGCCAAAGTTTGCAAAATAATTTTAAAGAGATTTATTCTGAGCCAAATTTGAGGACCATGACCCAGAGCCACTGCCAAGAGGCCTTGGGCAAGTGGACTCTTAGGTTACAGTTTGGTTTTTATACATTTTAGAGACAAGGGTTATGGGTAAAGCCATCAGTCAATATGTGGGAGGCATACATTGGCTTGGCCCAAAAAGGAGGGCCATCTCAAAGCGGGGGGGCTTACAGGTTATAGGTGGGTTTAAAGATTCTTTAGATTGTAATTGGCTAAAGACATGAAGCTTTGTCTAAAGACCTGGAACGTTTTAACATAAACTGTTTACCAGAGATAAGCCACCATTTGTTCATAAATTGAGGACCTGCAGGTTTGTCTTTCATACCCTTAGGCCTGTTAATGGGTTACAAAGGAAGTCTCCAAGAAAGGAGGGGGGCATGATAAGGCATGTCTGACCTCCCTCCTCCTGGCAGGCGACTTTGCCCTAGAATATTCCTTTGGCCATGAAAGGGCGGGTCCATTCAGTCAGCCGGTGGGGGGGAGGGGTGGTGAGCATCTTAGTTCACAATATATATAATAAAAATATGTATATGTGGAAATAGATGTATTAATATATAAGTAACATGTGTATGTAATAGTAATATGTATATGTGTGTGTAATTATATAATAATGTAGCAATCATCACCAATGGCTAGTCTAACGCCTACAATATAACTTTTTACACATGTGAGGTCTCTTAAGGTCAGTGACCCTCTAAACATAAAAATAGCATGTGTGAAGCCCCACCTATGGTTGTTCAGAGCTCAGGAAACAGGTGGCCTGTGAGTGAAATTGAGATATTTAAGGCACCAACTCCCCTCCATAAAGTGAACATTTTTGGTTTTTTGACTTGAAGATGTGGATATTTTCAACCTTTTAATTCTAGGCTGCCTTACTCTTGTCTCTATGGTGCAGTGCACACCCTGTGAATAGGCCTGTTCCACCCAAGAAAAACAGCCTCTGCCGACAGTCCACTTCCTCATACCTTACCTGGGGCAAACTGGTTGGCCTATCTTCAACTGACATCAATATATCAAAATGTGCACAAATGGTCATTTTACTGAAACTCCTATCATGTCCATCAAAAAGCTAATTCAATCTCAATAATGGCATCTTAAGCAGACTCTTTTTTATTTTTTATTTTTTGAGACAGAGTCTCACTTTCTTGCCTGGGTTAGAGTGCCCTGGCACCAACCTGGCTCACAGCAGCCTCAAACTCCTGTGCTCAAGTGATCCTCCTGCCTCAGCCTCCCAAGTAGCTGGGACTACAAGCACATGCCACCACGCCTGGCTAATTTTTTCTATTTTTAGTAGAGACAAGGTCTCGCTCTTGCTCAGGCTGGTCTCGAACTCCTGAGCTCAAACAATCCTCCTACCTCGGCCTCCCAGCGTAGTAGGATTATAGAAATAAGCCACCAGGCCTGGCCAAGCTGACTCTTTTAAAACCAATTTCTGGTCCATGAGATGGTCAAGTCAATCAAATGATTTCCCTCCTGCTAACATAGCTTAATGATTTTAATTAATGATCATGTTTAACTCTTTCATGCTGATGGGTTTTTTTCCCCCCTAAAGCATTTATGATGCCAGGCTTCCAAATAGAAATTTTCCCTCCTGGGCAGCTCTGGCAAATCATAATTTTTTTTCCTCCCAGGATGAACTTATGATCTCATAGTATCACTGATACAGTGCTCCTTTTTTAAGGAGGCAGATTTATTAAAGGTGGAGACAAATGTGGGTAGGTAAAGAAAAAAGCATTCTCTTATGATACAATTATTGAGCAATTTGGAAGGCATTGTGGAAATCACCCAGACCTCTGTAAAACATGGGGGCTGGATTGAACTTCCCCTGCGTCTACTCCAGCTTTGGCATTCTCTAAATCCCTCCCCAACTCGACCCTGAACTCCTAGAAAATGGTCACCAGGTCTTCTTATTTGCAACACCCCTCATAAGGCCTGGCCCACTGTAGGTCCTCATTACTTGTTTGTTAATGAATGAATAAATCATCTTGCCTTTTTATGTGCTTTATTTATTTCGATTCTTTCTGATTATAGCAAGAATCATAAACTATATTCTATTCTTCAGGGTCACAAAACTGTACTCATAAAATTTCCCCATTTTATGGCTTTTTTTTTTTTTTGAGACAGAGTCTCACTTTGTTGCCCGGGCTAGAGTGAGTGCCATGGCGTCAGCCTAGCTCACAGCAACCTCAAACTCATGGGCTTAAGCGATCCTCCTGCCTCAGCCTCCCGAGTAGCTGGGACTACAGGCATGCGCCACCATAGTTTTTCTATATATATTAGTCGGCCAATTAATTTCTTTCTATTTATAGTGGAGATGGGGGTCTCGCTCTTGCTCAGGCTGGTTTCGAACTCCTGACCTTGAGCAATCTGCCCGCCTCGGCCTCCCAGAGTGCTAGGATTACAGGCGTGAGCCACCTCGCCTGGCCAGCTACTGATTTTGTTAAAGGGAGTCAGTTCATTCATTCACTCAGTTAAGTATTTTCAGAGCCCATATTAGCACTTGTATTACAATGTTGAACTAGACACAGTTCCCTGTATCAAGTAACTTACAGCATAAAGAAGAAGACAGACAAATGAATATAAAATCGTAAGAGTGCTATGAAGTATAAGTGTAAGAAGCTGTGGGAACGAACGCAAGAATAGCTGACCAAGTCCGAGGAATTCAGGAAAGGTTTCCCAAAGGAAGTAATAGACTCAAACCTTAAGGTTAAATAAGAGTTAGCCGGGTGAAAGTGGGAAGGAGGGTGGAGTGGGTGTTTATTTAGACTGCAATCCAGGACCGTGGGAAAAGGACAAGCAGGGGAAGATCTAACTGCAGTTAGAAAATTAGAAAAGGACAAGACCAGAGGCTGGGAGAAGTGTCAGAAGGGTGTCGGAGTTAGCAGTGAAGATGAAGATAGTGGCAGGAGACATAAAGAGCATTAGATGGATTCTAGATATGTTAAGGAAGAAAGTTAATGAATGTAGATGTGTGGGAGTGTAAAGGGATGATGAAAGAAAAGAGAAGTCTGATATCTGCTTTGAAAAATTAAGTGGATGAATGTATCATCTGCTATTATAAGAAACACTTGGCCGGGCGCGGTGGCTCACGCCTGTAATCCTAGCACTCTGGGAGGCCGAGGTGGGAGGATCGCTCAAGGTCAGGAGTTCGAAACCAGCCTGAGTAAGAGTCAGACCCTGTCTCTACTAAAAATAGAAATAAATTAATTGGCCAACTAGAAATATATAGAAAAAATTAGCCGGGCATGGTGGCACATGCCTGTAGTCCCAGCTATTCAGGAGGCTGAGGCAGAAGGATTGCTTGAGCCCAGGAGTTTGAGGTTGCTGTGAGCTAGGCTGACGCCATGGCACTCTAGCCAGGGCACTCTGTCTCAAAAAACAAACAAAAAAAAAGAAACACTTATGCCTGTTCTCCAGGCACTTTTTATTTGTGATCCTACCTGGAAACCAGGCCTAAGGCACTTAAAGATATCTCATGTAAATTGCCAATTATTCAGCTGAAATGATTTGTAAATCTTACTTGGTAATGTGAGTGTAGAGAAGAGGAAGAAAGTTAATGATTAAATATTTGAATGCTTAGGACATATTCTTGAACTTCATCAAGAATATTTTTGTAACCTGGGCGTGATGGCTTATGCCTGTAATCTTAGCACTCTGGGAGGCCGAGGAGGGCGGATCGCTCAAGGTTAGGAGTTTGAGACCAGCCTAAACAAGAGTGAGACCCCCGTCTCTACTAAAAATAGAAAGAAATTAGCTGGACAACTAAAGATATATAGAAAAAATTAGCAGGGCATGGTGGTACACGCCTGTAGTCCCAGCTGCTCGGGAGGCTGAGGCAGAAGGATTGCTTGAGCCCAGGAGTTTGAGGTTGCTGTGAGCTAGGCTGACGCCATGGCACTCTAGCCAGGGCAACAGAGCAAGACTCTGTCTCAAAAAAAAAAAAAAAAAAAGGAATATTTTTTGTAGATTTCTTTGAGCACTACAGACAGATAAAAAAAAATCCATCTAGGATCCTTATAATTGTCATTAAGTGGTCATTATGGAGATCCAGCACAACTTTTTGCTCTCAACATTGACCCAAATCACACGCACGTAATTTCAATTTAATCAAGCAGGAGGAACAGGTGGAGCAGATGGCGGCCATGATAGTATCAGCAAGAGTGATGACTGCAAAAAAAATAATAAACAAAAAACACTTATATTCCCAGTAACAAACTGAAACCAAGAGCTTTTGGCATAATACTTGAGTCATGTATGTATGATGTCTCAGCAGGTCTAAATGCTGGTTTCAGAAGTATTTCAGTAAATAGGATTAGGCAGAAATCCATAACTAAGCAAATAATAGCTCCTTTTATCGTTTTTATAAAACCCTGGGGACATTGTAGTTATTTTTTTTTTATTTTGTTGTGGTTTATTTCAGATTGTCTAGGATACCCTGGAACTATTTAAGATCCTGTCTGTTGAAACCCTCCAAGTCTGCTGTCAACCTTTGAACAGATATTTTGATTTACTAAGGAACTTAAATCAGATAAGAGACTCTAGAGGAAATAAAATCATCCAAAAACTGTTGTCCTAAGAGATTTAGTTATTTTCTTAGTCATGAATCTGCTACAAACTGCATGGTTTAAAAAGCTAACTTTCTGCTAGCACTACAGTTCTGAGGGCATAATGAATCCCTAAGATTTGATATCTTGGTAAAAATAGATCTGTGGATTAGTGGTAGATAATAGGGTCCCCCAAATAGAATCACATATCCTGCTTTAAAACGTCTCAATGTTTTGAACTCTTTGAATTTCAAGAGGAATCTGGATTTTATATATTGGACCAAGATTATATTGTGAACGGTTTTTAACATAAATAAAAATCTATCACTTTAAATTACCTTTGTGGCGAGGTCTTCCAACTAAAATGAAGCTCTGAATTTTTTTGAGTGTTGACTGTTTATTATGTTATAAGTGCTTTACATTTATCAACCCATTCAATCCTTACAGCAATCGCACAAACCAGACACTATCTGTTAGCCCCATTTTCCAGATGAGAAAACTGAGATGCAAAAAGACAAGCCAATTTGCCAAAGGTTATACAGGTAATAAATAGTAGTATTTCAAATCCAGCTCCAAAACTACATGCTTAGCCACTGTCATCCTCAAGGCAAAATTTCCTCAGTGTTGTCCATAGATCTTATACATCCGAATCACTTGGAGAGCTTATTTAAAAGTTCTATTCCAAAACTCCTGAAGGTGAAAAAGAAATAAAAATAAATAAAAGTTCCAGTTCCTGGGGGAAACTATCCACCCCACTATGCTCTCTATCTCAGAATGGACCTATCTTACCTTCTGTGGATCTCAGTGCCAGTAGGTCTCAAATTTAGAGGTTATCAGAATCACTTTTAGAGCTTGTTAAAAATGCAGGCATTTAATCCTAGCACTCTGGGAGGCCAAGGTGGGAGGATCGCTCAAGGTCCGGGGTTTGAGACCAGCCTGAGCAAGACCGAGACCCTATCTCTACTAAAAATAGAAAGAAATTAGCTGAGCAACTAAAAATATATATATATATATAAAAAAAAAATTAGCCAGGCATGGTGGTGAATGCCTATAGTCCCAGCTACTCCAGAGGCTAAGCCAGGAGGATCGCTTGAGCCGGGGAGTTTAAGGTTGCTGTGAGCTAGGCTGATGCCACAGCACTCTAGCTCGGGCAACAGAGTCAGACTCTGTCTCAAAAAAAAATGCAGGCATCGAATATTAAATTTTTGAAACCTTGATGGTTAACATGGTGAAAAGCTTCCAGAGTTTTCCTGTTTCTTGACATTCTTTTATTGTGGGAAAAGAGGTTTATTATATCATTCAAGTATATACGATGTAACAAAAGTCCAGGTCTGGATGATGGAACAGAGTTGCTTGGCTGCTCTGCATGGTAACATAGAAGTTTGTCTTCACTGTGAATGGAGTTGCAGCTCTGAAGGTCGATTTTATTTTTGTGGAGGTAGGGGATGAGGTAGAACTATCAAGAGGTGTGATTTCAAGGTAAGGGAGTTATGCTCAAGCACACTCCAGCTAAAGGGAGGTATACTGAACTCTGCGACATGATGATAAAAGCTTCAGGAGGAAGACAGTCCATAGGAACACTGCAGAGAGGTCTGGTTGATGGACTCTAGAAGAATTACAACTATCTAATTTTGTGATGACTCCATCTGATCTCCACTATTGGATTATTAGTTATATATCTTTCTAAAAAAAAAATTTTTTTTTTGAGACAGAGTCTCATTGTGTTGCCCGGGCTACAGTGCCGTGGCATCAGCCTAGCTCACAGCAACCTCAAACTCCTGGGCTCAAGCGATCCTACTGCCTCAGCCTCCCAAGTAGCTAAGACTATAGGCATGCACCACCATGCCTGGCTAATTTTTTCTATATATTTTTAGTTGGCCAATTAATTGATTTCTATTTTTAGTAGAGACAGGGTCTCACTCTTGCTTAGGCTGGTTTCAAACTCCTGACCTTGAGCTATCCTCCCGCCTCAGCCTCCCAGAGTGCTAGGATTACAGGGGTGAGCCACTGTGCCCTCTAAATTTTTTTAGTAGTTGCTCTATATACCTTTTAACATTACTGTTTGCCTTCAGACAGTATATTACCATTTCATGTATAGTGTGAGAACCTTACAACACATTCTTTCCAATTCCTTTTTCCCATCACTTGTGCTATACGTTTTACTTTTATGTATATTATAAACTCCACAATATATTATGGCCATTTTTGCTTTAGACAGTCAATTATCTTTTAGAGTGATTAAAAATATGATAAAAAGTATTTTATTTTTACCTTCATTTTTACCAATTCTGGTGCTCTCTATTCTTTGTATAGATTTAAAGTTTTCATCTGGTATTATACTCTTTCTGCCTGAAGAGGTTCTTGTAATATCTGTATAGCAAAGATGAGCTGGAAATTCATTCTCTCAGCTTTTGTTTTCTGAAAAGAATTTATTTTGCTTTCATTTTTGAAAGATGTTTTCACTGAGTATATAATTCCAGGTTGATAGTTTCTCTCTTTTAGTACACAAAAGATGTCACTACATTATCTTCAAGTTTGCTTAGTTTCTGATGAAATTACAACTGTATGTTTTATCATTGTTCCTCTGTATATGATGTATCTTCTCACTGTTTTCAAGATTTTCTCATTATCTTTGGTTTCCAGTAGTTTATGTTTTACCTAAATATGAGTTTTATTTTCATTTTTTTATGTTTTATTTTATTATTTTTACTTTGCATTTATTTTGCATGGGGATAATTAGAGCTTCTTGGATCTGTAGTTTGATGTCTTCTATTATTTTTGGAAAGTTCTCAGCCATTATCTTTTAAAATATTTCTTATGCCCTTCTCTCTTTCTTTCTCTCTCTCTTTCTGTCCTCCTTCTCTTCCTGCTCCTCCTCATCCTTCTTGGATTCTAATTATGTATATATTACACTGTTTGGATCTTTCTTTTATTTTCTTTTTTTCTCTTTGTGTTTTAATTTGGATCATTCCTATTGAACTATCTTCAAATTCACTAATTCTTTCCTCAAACTTGTCATGTCTACTGATAAACCTATCAAAGGAATTCTTTATCTCTGATATCACATTTTTTATTTCTAACATTTTAATTTGACTCTTACATTTTTGGGAGAAATCTTTGTCATATCACCTACCCCCCAAAGGTGACAAATGAGTTTACATCTTTGCAACAGTGTGGGCATTAACTTTGAGATTTTTCTTTTTTTGGGGGGACAGTATCATACTAAACCCATGGGGGTAAATATATGGATCTTCAGAACTGCCATTGATGTCCATGAGAGACAGCTTCTCTGCAGTTAACATTTGGGATGTTAAAAAAAAAATTATATATATATATATATGTATTCATTCAATGTCTTTCAATCAATTGCAGTCATTTTTTAAATGCTCAATTTGTCTCAAATTTGCCTGGGAGAAGTCACTTCAGAGTAACTACTATGTCCTTTTGAAATTACCCAATAAGTCTTTGATAATTCCCCCCACTTTCTGACCCAACAAAATGTCTCAGGTTCCCCTTATATATTTCCAATTCCGGACTCAAAATCTGAGAATCTCTTCTAATAGAAAATGGGCTAATAGGGATAAAAATCTGGGTTCTATATATACCTCACTGATTCAATTGTCATTGCTTCTAGTCCTTTTAGTGATCTGAGTGAGGAAATACATATTTTCAAAATAATGAATTTTATTATTTACAAATAAAAGTGAACATTACAGAGTTTTTCTCATTTTCCTTTATGTTATACTTTAACACCACTAAATTATGCATTTCCTAATCCTACAATATAAAAAATAGCTTTAAACAACAATATTAATATTACTACTAACAAAAAGATTACCAATAAATTTTAATGTATCTGTGCCATTCTTTCTGCCTTCAGAATATAACCCGTTAGGGGCAGATAGTTGAAATATTATGTTTTAAAAGGCATTTGGAATATTTCTTTTCTCAGAATGGTTATATTAACATTTTTTTGTATAGTTAGGTTTATTTCCCCCCTTTTTAATAACAGCTTTATTGATAATTCATATACTATACAATCCACTCATTTCAATTCAATATTTTTTAGTATATTCACAGAATTGTGCAACCACTACACCAAATTTAGGAACATTCATTTGTTTTTAAATTTTAAAAATTGTTTTTCTTTTTCTTTTTGAATTTCTAAAACATTTACATGGGCCGGGCGCAGTGGCTCAAGCCTGTAATCCTAGCTCTCTGGGAGGCCGAGGTGGGCGGATCGTTTGAGCTCAGGAGTTCGAGACCAGCCTGAGCAAGAGCGAGACCCCATCTCTACTATAAATAGAAAGAAATTAATTGGCCAACTAATATATAGAGAAAAAAATTAGCCGGGCATGGTGGCACATGCCTGTAGTCCCAGCTACTCGGGAGGCTGAGGCAGCAGGATTGCTTGAGCCCAGGAGTTTAAGGTTGCTGTGAGCTAGGCTGACGCCACGGCACTCACTCTAGCCTGGGCAATAAAGTGAGACTCTGTCTCAAAAAAAAAAAAAACTTTACATGATTCCAAATTCACTATCATATGACATGCAAAAGTCTATCAACTAATGAATAGATAAACATAATAAACTATATTAACACAGTAGAATACTATTTGGTAACTTAAATTATTTAGAGTGTGTTCTCCACAATAGAATTAAACCAGAAATCAATAAAAGAACAATAATAGGAAGATCTCTAAATACTTGAAAGCTAAACAGTACACTTTAAAATAATACTTGTGTGTGTCAAAAAAGAAATCTCAAGGGAAATCAAAAAACACATTAAACTAAATGAAAATGCAACATATCAAAATTTGTGGGATACAGTTAATGCAATGCTGAGAGGAAACTTATTACACTAAATGCATATATTAGAAAAGTGGAAAAGTCTCAAATCAATACTCTAAGCTAGCCCCTCAAGAGCTAGCAAACTAAGGCAGACTACTCTGGGAATGAGAACATGCAAAATCAGCCTATAGAAAGATATATACCTTATCAGGCTGATTTGAAAAAAGCCAGAAAAAAAAAAAAAAAAAAAAAAAACACCCACATTTACTTGTGCAGCTAATTATAATTCAACATTATTTAAGCACTTAAAGACCAAAAAATAAATAATTTTTTAAAAATATTTCAAAAGACCTAGGAAAAAAAACAAAATAAACCCAAAGAAAGCAGAAAGGAAATAATAAAGATAAGAACAGAAATCAATGAAATTAAAAAGATAAGAATAATAGATAAAATCAAAAAACAAAGAGCTGGTTAATAAGAGGTTAATAAAATTGACAAGCCTGGCGAAGACTGGCAAAGAAACAAAGAGATAAGACACAAATTACCAATGAAACAGGGATATGAATGAAGACCCTGCAGACAGCAAAAGGACAATAAGAGAATACTATAGACAACTCTACACACATAAATTTGACAATTTAGATGAAATGGACCAATTCCTTGAATGACACAAACTACCCCAACTAACCCAATACAAATTAGATAACTTGAATAGCCCTGTAACTATTAAGAAAACTGAATTTTTATTTATCCTCCCCCTACCCTGCCAAAAAAAAACGTCCTCTAAGCCCAGAGGGTCTCAATGAAAAAATTCTACCAAACCCTTAAAGATTTGACACCAAATCTGCACAATGTCATCCAGAAACTAGAAGAGGAAGGAACACTTTTCAGTTTATTTATTACCTATAATTAAACTATTATCTGATAGAAAATAAGACAAAAACAATATTCAAAAATGAACACTGCAAACCAATATCCCTTCTGAAAACATTAGCAAATAGAACTTAGCAAATAAAACTGTAAAAAGAATTATACATCCTGACCAATTGGAGTTTATTCCAGAGAAGGAAGGCTGGATCAACATTGGAAAAAAAATTAATCAATATAATACCCTATTAACAGGCTAAGAAAGAAAAATTGTACAACCACATCAATTGATGGAGAAAGTGCATTTGACAACAGTTTAACACCCTCAGAAAAATAGGACTGCAGGGACACTTTTTCAACTATAATGAGCATCTACAAAAACTACACTTAACATTATACTTAATGCTAATGAATGAATGACTTCTGCCTATGATTGGCAACAAGGCAAGAACGTCTGTTCTCACCACTCTTATTTGCTAGCCAGAGCAAAAGGCAATAAAAGGGATACGGATCAGAAAGGAAGAAATAAAACTGTTCGTATTTGCAGATGATATCATGGTCTATGCAGAAAATCTCAAGAAATCTATTTTAAAAGAAAAAAGTCTTCCTTAAACGAATAAGTGAGTTCAATAAGGTCACAGGATATAAGATAAAATCACAAAAATCAATTACACATGTGGACACCAATTTTTGAAATATATTATCGTTCATAATTATTCCCCCAAAACTAAATGCTTAGGTGTAAATCTGTTAAAACATGGATAGGATGTGTATGCTGAAAACTATAAAATGCTGAGGAAAGAAATCAAATATACTGTGTTCATGTATTGAAAAACTCAACATAGTAAAAATGTCAGTTCTTCCTAATTTATATACAGGCAGTAAAATTGATATATAAATAGTAAATAGACATAAGTCTATACCTCAATGGACCAGAAAAATGAACTCAGAAATAGACCTGTGCAGGCCAGGTGCAGTGGCTCACGTCTGTAATCCTAGCACTCTGAGAGGCTGAGATGAGTGGATTGTTTGAGCTGAGGAGTTCGAGAGCAGCCTGAGCAAGAGCAAGATCCCATCTCCACCAAAAATAGAAAGAAATTAGCTGGATAACTAAAAATATATGTAGAAAAAATTAGCTAGGCATAGTGGCACATGCCTGTAGTCCCAGCTACTCGGGAGGCTGAGTCAGTAGGATTGCTTGAGCCCAGGAGTTTGAGGTTGCTGTGAGCTAGGCTGACTCCACTGCACTCTACTCAGGGCAACAGAGTGAAACTCTGTCTCAAAAAATTTTAAAAAAAGGCTGGGCTCGGTGGCTCATGCCTGTAATCCTAGCACTCTGGGAGGCCAAGGAGGGTGGATTGCTCAAGTTCAGTAGTTCGAAACCAGCCTGAACAAGAGTGAGACCCTGTCTCTACTATAAATAGAAATTAATTGGCCAATATATACATAGAAAAAATTAGCCGGGCATGGTGGTGCATGCCTGTAGTCCCAGCTACTCGGGAGGCTGAGGCAGCAGGATTTCTTGAGCCCATGAGTTTGAGGTTGCTGTGAACTAGGCTGACGCCATGGCACTCACTCTAGCCTAAGCAACAAAGAGAGACTGTGTCTCAAAAAAAAAAAAAAAAAAAAAAAAAAAAATTAAAAAAGAAAGAAAGAAAGAAATAGACCTATGCAAATATGCCCAGTTGATTTTTGACAAAGGTAAAAACACAGTTCAATGGAGGAAAGATAGGCTTTTTAAAATAAACTTTTATTGTAGAATAGTTTAAACTTGTGGGAAAATTATAAAGATAGGACAGAGAGTTTCTATATATCTCATGCCAATTTTGCCCGTTATTAACATCTTATGTCAGTATGGTACATTTCTTACAGTTAATAAACAAATATTAATATATTGTTATTAACTCACATCCATACTTCATTCTGATTTTCTTAGTTTTCACCAATGTGCTTTGTCAGATCCACTATCCCATCCGGGACGCCACAGGACATTTTGTTGCCATGTCTCATTGGGCTCCTCTTGGCTATGAAAGTTTCTCATACTTTCCTGGTTTCTGATGATCTTAACAGTTTTGAGAAATATTGGAAGGTATTTTGAGGAATGTGTCCCATACAACAATTGGGCTTATCTGATGTTTTTCTCATGAATAGAGTGGGATTATGAATTTTAGGGGAAAAGTTAAAGAGATGAAGTGCCATTTTTATCACATCATGTGAACGGTGCGCATAGACCTGTCGCTGTTTATGTTAACCTTGATCATATGGCTGAGATAGTGTTCACCAGGTTTCTCCACTGTAAGGTTACTCTTTTTCTCTGCTTTTCTCTTTGAATTTAATTTTAGAAAAGCAAAGTACTGATACATGCTATAACATACATAAACTTCAAACATAGCGCATGAGTGAAGAAGCCGGACACAGAATACCACACACATTGCATGATTCTGTGTATGAAATTTCAAAAAAAGACAAATATTTAGAGACAGACAGGAGATTAGGGACTGCCTGGGGCCGGGTGTGGGGCAGTGGAGGTATTCCAAATGAGGGCGGAAGAAATTTGGGCTGATGGAAATGTTCCAAAATTAGATTGTAGAGATGGTTGTAAAACTTTCTAAGTCTACTAAAAACTCACTGAATTGTAAGCTTTTAATGAGTGAATTTTATACTTCAATACAGCTTTTTTTTTTTTGAGACAGCTTTTTTCTTTCTTTTTTTTTTTTTTTTTTTTTTTTGTCTCTTTTGTTGCCCAGGCTAGAGTGAGTGCCGTGGCGTCAACCTAGTTCACAGCAACCTCAAACTCCTGGGCTCAAGCAATCCTGCTGCCTCAGCCTCCCGAGTAGCTGGGACTACAGGCATGCACCATCATGCCCGGCTAATTTTTTCTCTATATATTAGTTGGCCAATTAATTTCTTTCTATTTATAGTAGAGACGGGGTCTCGCTCTTGCTCAGGCTGGTTTCGAACTCCTGACCTCGAGCAATCTGCCCGCCTTGGCCTCCCAGAGTGCTAGGATTACAGGCATGAGCCACCACGCCTGGCCCAATATAGCTATTTTTTAAAGAAACTCCAAACAGAGAAGTCTGTCTTCTATTTTTGCCCTCAACCCTGTTCTCTCTCATGCCCTATAGGAAATTATTTTTATCAGTTTTTGGTTTACTCTACCAGTTTTCCTTTGGCAAATATACGCAAATATATATGTATATATAAAGTAATGTCTTAAGTGATTTTAAAATTTTGCCTTAAATGCTATTGATTAAGGAAAACTAAGTCTAATTACTTACTGATTAATTAAGTCTAAGAAGAAATTCCCTTTAACCCGTATAGAGATTCTATTTTTTTTTTTTTTTTTTTTTTTTTGAGACAGTCTCGCTTTGTTGCCCAGGCTAGAGTGAGTGCCCTGGTGTCAGCCTAGCTCACAGCAACCTCAAACTCCTGGGCTCAAGCGATCCTTCTGCCTCAGCCTCCCGAGTAGCTGGGACTACAGGCATGCGCCACCATGCCCGGCTAATTTTTTCCTATATATATTAGTTGGCCAATTAATTTATTTCTATTTATAGTAGAGACGGGGTCTCGCTCTTGCTCAGGCTGGTTTCAAACTCCTGACCTCGAGCAATCCGCCTGCCTCCGCCTCCCAGAAGTAAAGAGATTCTAAAAGACAATTTGGGGGCTCCACAAAAGTGTTAAGTTTATTTTTTCTACTCCCTCAAAAGCGTTAAAATTTATAACATTGGTTTCAGTGTGCCTAGTTACTGACTAATTAATTTGAATGAGGAGGTTCGCAAATTAAGAGCAAGAAGAGGGAAGATAGAGTGGAAATGACAAAATTGTCTTATGGGAGACCAGACAGAAACAATTTGCAATGGTTGGGGGGAAAGGCTGTAAGTGAAAAAGGGTTGAGTGTGTGTGTGCTTGTGTGTCTATGCATCTGTGTGTGTGCTGTGTGTTGTCTGTCTATGCATCTGTGTGTGTATGTATGTTGTCTGTCTATGCATCTGTGTGTGTGTATGTGTGTTGTCTGTCTATGCATCTGTGTGTGTGTATGTGTGTTGTCTGTCTGCGCATCTATGTGTGTGTGCTGTGTGTTTGTGTGTGTTGTCTGCGTCTGTGCATCTGTGTAAGAAAGAAATTGTCTTTAGTGGCTTTCGCTAAACGGTGCGTATTGAGTATCTAAAATAAAGTCTGGGACGGGTGCGGTGGCTCACACCTGTAATCCTAGCACTCTGGGAGGCCGAGCTGGGAGGATCGTTTGAACTCAAGAGTTCGAGACCAACCTGAACAAGAGTGAGACCCTGTCTCTACCAAAAATAGAAAGTTAATTGGACAGCTAAAAATATACAGAAAAAAAAAATTAGCTGGGCATGGTGGCGCGTGCCTGTAGTCCCAGCTACTCGGGAGGCTGAGGCAGTAGGATCGCTTTAGCCCAGGAGTTTGAGGTTGCTGTGAGCTAGGCTGACGCAATGGCACTCTAGCTCGGCCAACAGAGTGAGACTTTGTCTCAAAAAAAAAGAAAAGAAAAGAAAAGAAAAGAAAAAATAAAATATAACATAAAATAAATAAAATAAAATAAAATAAAATAAAATAAAATAAAATAAAATAAAATAAAATAAAATAAAAAGTCTGTTGTTGTACTCCAAGTTCTCCAAGCCCACAGAGGGAGGAAGAAAGCGAAGTCATGCATTTGCCAGTTTCCCATTTTGGCCACTAGATGGCAACGTGGACCAAGACGCAATCCTGCTCTTAGAACAAAAGAAAGAGGTTGCATAGTAGGTAGATGATAGCTGTTGGTGCATACTCTACAGTTTTAAGTATGCTTACCTCAAGGAAGGGCATGTATAAATTTATGCACCTATAAATGTATAAGTACATCTAAGAATACAAGCCAAATGTGTAAGTGAAATGCAAAATCTCCTCCCTGGTTGTTGACATTAACTTTTGCACTCACTAAAACTTACATTTGAGCCATTACCTGACATAAAAATCGGTTAGGTTCCAAAAGTGAGGAATTTTAAGTCATTAGGTATTAAGATCATAAAATCTATTTAACTCTCCTGTCAACACTTTAAAACCTAACTATCATGGCCTGACACGGTGGCTCATGCCTGTAATCCTAGCACTCGGGGAGGCTGAGGGGGGAGAATTGTTTGAGCTCAGGAGTCTGAACAAGAGCCAGACCCTTCTCTACTAAAAATTAAAAAATTAGCCAGATGTGGTGGTGTGTGCCTGTAGTCCCAGCTACTCTGGAGGCTGAGGCAAGAGGATCGCTTGAGCCCAGGAGGAGTCTGAGGTTACAGTGAGTTATGATGACGACAGGGCCACTCTAGCCTGGGCGACAGAGTGAGACTCAAAAAACAAAAACGTAACTATCATATTTTAAAACGCTTTTTTTTGTTTTTTGTCTCAAAAAACAAAAACAAAAACGTAACTATCATATTTTAAAACGCTTCCACGGGGAAGGTTTTGATTTCAAGTTGTTATGCCAGGAGACTATCTTCCTGCCTTCCCACTCTCTTAGGTAGTGGGGATTTCTGCAGCTCTAAGCCACAGTGGCAGCCTGTAGCCCCATGGGTGTCAAGGATTAAAGGTGTCGTAGGCTCCTTTCTCTCTTCCCATTTTATCATGAGAGCATCTCCTTCCAATTTCAGTGGTGTTTCCATAAGGATTTTCCTCCTCTCCAGTGCCCCACGCATAAGAAGAATTTATGTGTTGTCATGGCTATCTTGAAACCACACAACCTTTTCATGGTTTTCCCAAGGGCTTTTTGTGTGGTTAGGTTTGGTTTTACTGTTAATTACAACAGGAAACAGGAAAAAGGTAAAAAACACCAAAGAGAAAGCTGTGAGGTTCCAAACAATTCCACAATGAATAGTCTCACAAGGAGAGTTTTGGAATGTAAACAAAAGCTTTGATCATTCCCACTACTCTACAGCCACAGTTCAGCTCTTTTCTTGACAGCCAACCTCTGCCAACTTCTAAAACTCTTTCATTCCCTGGGAGGGTTATGCTTTTGGCTGTCCTCCACCACCCTCCTCTCCCATTCCTCCCCACCGCCTTGTGTGATTTAATATTTACAGGAAAAGCTGTAGATACATATGGAATGTTTGGACATGCAAAAATAACTAAATGAGATTTAGTTACACTTGGAAGAAAACCCAGATTTTTCACCCAAGTTTTCCTCCTTCAGAAAAGAAAAAAAGGCTATGGTGGGCTTTTTCTTAATAGAGCAAGGGATGAAGAACCGATTGGGAAATGAAGACCTGGCCTGAAGCTGAGCATGCTACAGAGTAGACAGCTTAAAGGCGGGCAGTCACAGGAAGGGGGTGAAGTGACGTCTAATATACGCTTCACATTTAGTAAGTGCTACAGTATGCTATTCAGGATCTGAATAATCAGTCTTTTCCGGCCGGGCGAGGTGGCTCACGCCTGTAACCCTAGCACTCTGGGAGGCCGAGGCAGGTGGATTGCTTGAGGTCAGAGTTCAAAACCAGCCTGAGCAAGAGCGAGACCCCCGTCTCTACTATAAATAGAAAGAAATTAATTGGCCAACTAATATATATATAGAAAAAATTAGCCGGGCATGGTGGCGCATGCCTGTAGTCCCAGCTACTTGGGAGGCTGAGGCAGGAGGATCGCTTGAGCCCAGGAGTTTGAGGTTGCTGTGAGCTAGGCTGATGCCACGGCACTCACTCTAGCCTGGGCAACAAAGCGAGACTCTGTCTCAAAATAAATAAATAAATAAATAAATAAATAAATAAATAAATAAATAAATAAAATAAAAATAAAAAAAAAAGAAATCTTTTCCAATGTAATGTAGGTCCGGTTTGAATTAGCAGAGAGAAAATGTCTGAATTAAATCTGTCAAGGCAGATGATGCCAGTGTCTCAGACTTGACCGAGTCCAGCTGCCAGCATCAGAGTCCTTGTGCCCAAAGCCTTTTGCTGCCCGTTGGAGTCTAGCCTGCTGCACCAGGCTCAGGAGCATGAACAGACAAACGGGGAGTGGTCCTTGAAAAATGACTGATGGGAGCTGGTGGAGTAATACCACGGCTCCTTCGCCCTACCAGCGAGACAGCTCTGACACTTGTCTTATACTGGATCCCAGAGTTGCCAGCTGGATTAAGTTCCAATTGTTCATAATGGTAACTGGCTTGATAGCACAGACCATTCATTGGGCTTCCATTCCTTGCTTCTCTTCCCCGCTCAACAAAAATACTTCTTGGGATCCCAAATAAACTACTTACTTCCAATTCCTTGTCTCGTAGGATTTGCTTTTATTTATTTATTTATTTATTTATTTATTTATTTATTTATTTATTGAGACAGAGTCTCGCTCTATGGCCGAGGCTATAGTGAGTGCCGTGGCGTCAGCCTAGCTCACAGCAACCTCAAACTCCTGGGCTCAAGCAATCCTGCTGCCTCAGCCTCCCGAGCAGCTGGGACTACAGGCATGTGCCACCATGCCCGGCTAATTTTTTTTTGTATATATATATTACTTGGCCAATTAATTTCTTTCTATTTATAGTAGAGATGGGGTCTTGCTCTTGCTCAGGCTGGTTTCAAACTCCTGACCTCCAGCAATCCTCTCACCTCGGGCTCCCAGAATGCTAGGATTACAGGCATGAGCCACTGCACCCGGCCAGGATTTGCTTTTAGGAAAGTACAAATTAAGAATATATAAATATTAATACCAATTTGAGAGTACATGAGAAAAATAAAGGAAGAAAGAAAGAAAGAAAGAAAGAAAGAAAGAAAGAAAGAAAGAAAGAAAGAAAGAAAGAAAGAAAGAAAGAAAAAAAGAAAGAAAGAAAGAATAAACATTTTTCATTGTGGTAAAATATGCACAATATAATATTTATTATTTCAACCATTTTTAAGTATACAATTCAGTAGCATTAAGTACATTCACATTATTGGGCAATCATCACCACTACCCATCTCCAGAACTTTTTTATCAACCCAAACTGAAACTCTACCCATTAGACAAGGAGTCCCTAGTCCTCCTTCCTCAGCCCCTGCTGACCACCATTCTACTTTCCTTCTTATTAATTTGACTATTCTATGTATCTCATATAAGTGGAATCATGCAAAATGTGTTATTTTGTACCTGGTTTATCTCATATAGCATAATATCTTGGGGATTCACCTATGTTATAGCATCTATAAGAATTTGATTTCTTTTTAAAGCTGGAAAATATTTTATTCTATGTATAAACCACATTTTGTTTATCCATTCATTCATTGATAGACATTTGGGTTATTCCCACCTTTTGGCTATTGTGAAAAAAGCTGCTATAAACAGTAGTGCACAAGTGTCTGTTCAAGTCTCTGCTATCAATTCTTTTGGGTAGATAGTCAGAAGCAGAATTGCTGGATTATATGATAACTATGTTTAATATTTTAAGAAACCACTATTTTCCATAGTGATGGCACCATTTTACATTCCCACCAGCAATGAACAGGGGTTCAAATTTCTTCATCGCCTTGCCAAGACTTGTTATTTTCTAGATTTTTGTTTTTGTTTTTGTTTTGTGTAGTAGTCATCTTAATGGGCATAAAGTGGTATCTTGCTGTAGCTTTTATTTACATTTTCTTAATTATTAGCATGTTTCCATGACCCTATTGATCATTTGTATATCTTCTCTGGAGAAATGTCAATTCATGTCTTTTGCTCACTTTTTTGTTTGTTTGTTTTTATTTAAATAGAGACAATGTCTCACTCTTGCTCAGGTTGGTCTCAAACTCCTGAGCTCAAGTAATCCACCTGCCTACGCCTCCCAGAGTACTAGGATTCCAGGCATGAGCCACTGACACTTTTTAATTGTATTATTTGGGGTTTTTAAAATTGTTGAGTTGTAACAATTGTTCTTTATGTATTCAATTTATGTATAAATTGAAATTGTTTATGTATAAATTGTTCTTTATGTATTCTACATATTAACCCATTACCAAATGTATGGTCTGCAAATACTCTCTCCTATTCTGTGAGTTGCCTTTTCACTCTCCTAATAATGTTCTTTGATCAACAGAAGTTTTTAATTTTGATGAAGTCCAGTTTATCTATTTGCTTTAATTGCCTGTGCTTTGATGTCCCATGCAAGAAATCATTGTCAAATCTAATGTCACGAAGCTTTTTCTTTATGTTTTCTTTTAAGAGTTTCATAGATTTATTTTTTACATTTAGGTCTTTGATCCATTTTGAGTTAATTTTTGTATTAATATATGGTAATTTTTATAAGGTAAGGGTCCAATTTTATTCTCTTTCAAATAGTAAATAAATTTTAAAGTAAAATAAAGCCTCAGTTATTATCACATGAATAGTTTTGCTCAGGGCAAGGGGGAATATTTTGTTGTCTTTAATAATCTTCTTAAATTCATGTTTAGATTATGGATTTCTGGCAAATGACCCATGCCGTATGAAAAGGCTAGTACAATGGCAGGAAGAGAGTGAGAACTCTGAAATCTATGGATACTAAACAGTGGGATCTGACTACACAAATGAGTGATTTTAACTTCAGTATCACCTTCCTGACTTTTGAGGGGCAAATTGAATATAATATTTTATTTAAGAGATAAGAATATCCTTCATAAAGGTTATGAGAAAGCCACAAATTATATTACATCTATTCTCACATTAAAACTGACTTAATAATAGTTTTAAATTAATTAAAACACAAGCATCCATAGATATAACCTGTTTCATCCCATTATATACAAAAATGTACGTAATTTCATATCAAATATAACTATCTCTTACTACCAACAAAATCGTTTTTTTGTTTGTTTGTTTTTTGAGACAGAGTCTCACTCTGTTGCCCGGGCTAGAGTGTCAGCCTACCTCACAACAACCTCAGACTCCTGGGCTCAAGCAATCCTTCTGCCTCAGCCTCCCGAGTAGCTGGGACTACAGGCATGCGCCACCATGCCCGGCTAATTTTTTCTATGTATTTTTAGTTGGCCAATTAATTTCTTTCTATTTTTAGTAGAGATGGGGGTCTCGATCTTGCTCAGGCTGGTTTCAAACTCCTGACCTTGAGCCATCCTCCCACCTCTGCCTCCCAGAGTACTAGGATTACAGGCGTGAGCCACCATGCCTGGCCCAAAATCGTTTTTAAATACCTAAATGCCTATTTGTTTAGTTTTATTATGCCAAAAAGCAAAATACTGCTCCAAAATGTAAGCAACATAGGGAGGAAAAAGGCACAGGCAAAGTCTTACTCTGAGGTCTAGTTAGCAACAAACCCCAAACCATTACTAACCTCAACTCATTCCCAGGTTTTGTGAGAAACCCATAAAAACACATTCAAATTTTTAGAACTTTGGGGAAAGGAGTTTTAGAAAATGAGTTTGATTTTTAAAATCCTGAAGAAGGAAACAAAGAGATCTTATAAAACTCTGTTTCTTAGCTTCAAATATTGGAATATGTTCTTTCAAGCCTCATGGTATCGTATGAAAAATTAGTATTACAATGAGTCACTAGGAAGGGAATAACAATTTTTTTGGTAAGTAGAAGGCCAGAGGTGAACATTTCAGAACCCTGCACTTCTAGTTTCACCAAAAGTGGTCTCCACATTTGCTTTTCTCTCCAATCTAATGTTTAAAAACTGTGAGGTTTCCTGCAAAGGAAATAAAGGGACAGGTACCTAGAGCAATTCACTTTTAAAATGTTTTCCCTACATTAAGTATAATTATACCTTACATCCAATGAAAGAAGAGGAATTTCCCTCAATTATCAGCTCCTTGGCTTTTGCTGTTATTGCATCTTGTCCAGAAATGCTTTAGGTCTGAATGAACCTGGCACACCCTCCTTCCCCATGTGTAATCATTAACCAAGAAATCAAATCTCAATCACTTACAATTAGACCTTGTTGACTCTGCCTCCCAGAAGGGGAAAAAAGAAGGAAGAGGCAATTAAAAAACAAATGAATTTCTTTGAGTTTTCTAGGACTGGATAATTTTGGCTTTCTTCCTTCAACTTTCCCAAGAAATAGCCCGAATGATTATTCAATCAGGTATTACATTATTTTTAAACAATAGAGTAATAAGCTTCTCTTAGAGATCCTATCCCCCCCAGTTAATAACAAATTGATGAAAGGCAGGAAAACAAAACAAAAAGGAATAAGGCCAGGCGAGGTGGCTCACGCTTGTAATCCTAGCACTCTGGGAGGCCGAGGTGGGCGGATTGCTCAAGGTCAGGAGTTCGAAACCAGCCTGAGCAAGAGCGAGACCCCCGTCTCTACTATAAATAGAAAGAAATTAATTGGCCAACTAATATATATAGAAAAAATTAGCTGGGCATGGTGGCGCATGCCTGTAGTCCCAGCTACTCGGGAGGCTGAGGCAGGAGGACTGCCTGAGCCCAGGAGTTTGAGGTTGCTGTGAGCTAGGCTGACGCCATGGCACTTACTCTAGCCTGGGCAACAAAGCCAGACTCTGTCTCAAAAAAAAAAGCAATAATAAGCCAATGCATATTTATTAGGTGTACTATTTATCATATGCCTAGCAATGTTGCCAACATTTTACATTTTTTTAGCTGAATTTGGCTTGAAGCTTCCTACAGTAGAGCTCAACTTCATTCAATATCTCCTGCTGGTGATCTTGGCGAATACTTTGCTAACATAGTAAGAAAACAAAGAGCATCCCTGCCTGCAGCTCTCATCTCTCTCCTTCGTATTCTGTGTGTTGTGGAGGAGGAAGCAGCTGGGATTCTTGACTCCCCTTCCCCCTTCCACCAGCTCCATGGCTAGTGGGCAATTAGGAAGCAGTAAGGTTTCCATGTGCTGTATCTGATGCTCAATTAATCATAGCATCAGAATTAAAATATTTAGTTGCCTGGAAAACAGCTGTGGGCGGCCGAAGCACCAACCTTTTGAATTCTGAGTCATCCCCTGGAATGGAATACAGTGTAAATATGTTTACACCCACCCAATTTATCTCGACCGCTGGAAATTATCTTGAACAAAGCAGACATTTCACTGCATTGGCCCTTCAGCTTGCCTTCCGGGAACAACCTTTCCTGGTGGGGAGAATCAGACTATTTACTAAGAACTTGGAACCACTGGGAAATTTCAAAGCAAGGCCTGTGCTTCTGTAGTCCACCCCTTTCTATCATAGGAAGATGTAGTAAGCTCTAATTTAGAGTCTTCTTGGCCGGGCACGGTGGCTCATGCCTGTAATCCTAGCACTCTGAGAGGCCGAGGCAGGCAGATTGCTCAAGGTCAGGAGTTTGAAACCAGCCCGAGCAAGAGCGAGACCCCGTCTCTACTAAAAATAGAAAGAAATTAATTGGCCAACTAAAACTATGTACAAAAAACATTAGCGGGGCATGATGGTGCATGCCTGTAGTCCCAGATACTTGGGAGGCTGAGGCAGGAGGATTGCTTGACCCCAGGAGATTGAGGTTGCTGTGAGCTAGGCTGATGCCATGGCACTTACTCTAGCCTGGGCAACAAAGTGAGACTGTCTCAAAAATAAATAAATAAATAAATAAGACAAAAGAAAAATAACTACGCTGGAGCTTCCTACAGGGCAGATTTGAGTTTGATATAAGTCCATCTCATGTTCTGTACAAGAGTCTCATTGTTGGCAAACCTTACCATGTATAACTCAGTTTCACCAGTAACACTTTTTCTAGTATAGGCCCAAATGACAATACTAGAGAGAGGTTTGCTGTAATACCGGTAAACTCATTTTGAGAACTGAGTATAAAATACCCCAAACCTCATTTGACAACATGGAAAGGGAAGCAAAACTTGCTGAAGTTTAAATTTCTGTCACATTAAGGAGCTGTACTAAATGACCTTAAAATCGCTGAAGCTCTTTCAAGACCATGAATACTGATTTTTACTTTCTGTAATGTTTTAAGTAAGATACAGAAATGAGACATATCTTTAGAGATTTCATTTACATATTTGTTCTTCATGAGATTTCTCCCTTTTAGAAGAGCTTCTTATTTCCCATGTCCCAACCTTCTTACTCAGGGTAGTTTAAGATGGTTTTATATGTTAAATAATCCATAGAACAGGCCGGGCATGGTGGCTCACGCCTGTAATCCTAACACTCTGGGAGGCCAAGGCGGGCAGATTGCTCAAGGTCAGGAGTTTGAAATCAGCCTTAGCAAGAGTGAGACCTGTCTCTACTATAAATAGAAAGAAATTAATTGGCTAACTAATATATATAGAAAAAACCAGCCGAGCATAGTGGCACATGCCTGTAGTCCCAGCTACTCGGGAGGCTGAGGCAGGAGGATTGCTTGAGCCCAGGAGTTTGAGGTTGCTGTGAGCTAGGCTGATGCCACGGCACTCAATCTAGCCTGGGCAACAAAGCAAGACTGTCTAAAAAAAAAAAAAAAAAACTCCATAGAACAGCTCATTTCTTATAAAATAAAACAGGAACCCAGACCCAGAAGTTAACTGCCTTTCTTTGGATTTCTGAAAGAGTCAGATTATAGTCCAAATTTGCAATGAGGTTGCAAGTCCAATATTAAATTTCATGTTCTTTTTTGGAAATACACTATGAGATTATTAGTCTCCCTTCTTTAATTAGTGACTAGAGAACTATATCTGGCTGATCATTTATATTCCTTTTTTTTTTTGAGACAGAGTCTCGCTTTGTTGCCCAGGCTAGAGTGAGGGCCATGGCGTCAGCCTAGCTCACAGCAACCTCAAACTCCTGGGCTCAAGTGATCCTGCTGCCTCAGCCTCCCGAGTAGCTGGGACTACAGGCATGTGCCACCATGCCCGGCTAATTTTTTCTATACATAGTTTTAGTTGGTCAATTAATTTTTTTCTATTTTTAGTAGAGACGAGGTCTCACTCAGGCTGGTTTTGAACTCTCGACCTAGAGCAATCCGCCCGCCTCAGCCCCCCACATTTATATTTCTTATTATATAAAAATGCAAGAACTGTGCTCTCCCAATGAGTCAATCTATGATGTTTACTGAGTGAAAAATAGCTACAGCTTTCAGAAGTAGGAGTATGAGGAAATAGAATAGAAATAAGAGATATGCAACCGGTCCGGGCAGCTTTCAATCTCATAGAAAGAATAGAGATGAATATTTTTTGCTTCATCTAAGCTGCTGACATTCACAAGCTAGCAAAGAAAGTTAATTAATACTATCTGGCTGTATGTAGTTATGGGAGTAATGGAAGCTGGTTGGACTAAGAAAAGAAAAGTATCTTCAAACAGAGTGAAATTTTTAAAAAACTGTAATAGTAAAAGTGAAGGAGAAACATGATTATGTGGAAGAAGAATGAAAGTTCAAGGTAGGAGGACTGGTATGTGTTGGGGCTCTGAGACAGGTGAGTGTATGCAAGGAATAAATAATTTAGAAGAGATAGTGAATTTGCCTTTCAGTGTTTCTTATCTTATTAACTCTCCTTAATTTATTATTAATTTATCAATTGATTGATAATTTATATCAATTAAGTAATCGGTAGTAATTGACTAATTAATATCAATTAATTCATACAGGAGGATGAGTAAATACTGAGTGCCTACTATGTAACATTCATTGTGCTGAACATGATGTAATGATAAATGTCATTACTATGATGATGAGTTCCAAATAAAGACCCCCCCTTTCGAACTTCATTCTTGTCATTTCTAGCCACACACTGGAGTGACCTAAGCACCATGTCACATTATCATGGGAGGAAGTCTTCCTTAAGTTCAGTCTGCCATAAATTGGTGTAACTGTTTACTGGTCAGGCATTCTGCACAAAATCCCAGAGAATGGCCAATTAGCATTTTACTTGAGGCTTAGGTCTTCTATTTAACCCATGGAGATTTGAGAGTGGCTTCTCTAGGATGTTGTTTTTACCATTCTCCTCTGTTCTATCTACAAACATGAGACTTGAGCTCTGGAATCTCATAGTGTACCCCAAGGTTATCCCCTATCTCAATAGAGAGCATCCCTTAAACTTCTTCACGTCCTCTTGTGTCATTCCTCCCCTCCCACATACGGTCACTCGGTTCTTTTTAACCTTTGGGCTCCTATTTAAGTTAAGGGATGTGCTTAAATGCATAAATCAGAAACCCAAGTGGGGCACGGTGGCTCATGCCTGTAATCCTAGCACTCTGGGAGGCTGAGGCAGGAGGATTGCTCAAGGTCAGGAGTTTGAAACCAGCCTGAGCAAGAGCGAGACCCTATCTCTACTAAAAATAGAAAGAAATTAATTGGCCAACTAAAAATACATAGAAAAAAAATTAGCCGGGTATGGTGGTAGTATGCCTGTAGTCCCAGCTTCTCGGGAGGCTGAGGCAGGAGGATTGCTTGAGCCCAGGAGGAGTTTGAGGTTGCTGTGAGCTAGGCTGACACTATGGCACTCTAGTCCAGGCAACAGAGAGAGACTCTGTCTCAAAAAAAAAAAAAAAAAAAAAATCAGAAACCCAACTAGAGTGATTTATTTATATAGAGATTTGATTATCTAAAGCAATAAGAATCCTAGGGATAGGCAATTCAAGGCTTACTATAAGGAAGTAGGCATATTTTATCTACCTCTCCATTCCTTACCTCTGGTTGCTGCAGTCATATGCTTTCCAGGCAAGAAGAAGCAGGAAAAAGATTTCTACTAACCTCTATATCCTTAGCCAAATTAAGTCACATGGCATTTCTAAACTGCAAGGGAATCTGGGAAGGCAAAATTTTAGATAGAGAAAAGGCAAGATAGATGGAGATTGTAATGAGTGTTGAGTGAGCCCCTGCTATAGATTCCAGCTTCAGAGTCTTACCTCCTTTTGTCACTCCTCTGCATGGTTTGTCATTCATCCTTAGCCATGTCTGCAACTGCAGTTGGATAGATTGGGTATACGGTAATCCCCCCTTATCCATGGTTTTGCTTTCTGAGATTTCAGTTACCCAAAGTTTTGCTTTCCACAATTTCAGTCACCCACAATCAACCACAGTTCAAATATATTAAATGAAAAATTCCAGAATAAAAAATTTATAAGTTTTAAATGGTGCACTATTCTGAGTTGCATGGTAAAATCCCATACAATCCTACTCTGTCCGTTATTCATCAAAAGAGGGGTGAATGGAGTACAATAAGGTATTTTTTTTTTTTTTTGAGACAGAGTCTCGCTTTGTTGCCCGGCTAGAGTGAGTGCCATGGCGTCAGCCTAGCTCACAGCAACCTCAAACTCCTGGGCTCAAGCAGTCCTCCTGCCTCAGCCTCCCAAGTAGCTGGGACTACAGGCATGTGCCACCACGCCCAGCTAATTTTTTCTATATATATTAGTTGGCCAATTAATTTCTTTCTATTTATAGTAGAGACAGGGTCTCGCCCTTGCTCAGGCTGGTTTTGAACTCCTGACCTCGAGCAATCCGCCCGCCTCGGCCTCCCAGAGTGCTAGGATTACAGGCGTGAGCCACCTCGCCCGGCCCAATAAGGTATTTTGAGAGAGAAAAAGATCATGTTCATATAACTTTTATTACAGTATATTGTTAAAATTGTTGCATTTTATTATTATTTATTATTGTTAATCTCTGTGCCTAATTTATAAACTTTATATCATAGGTGTGTATATATAGGAAAAAACATAGTACAGTCATCCTTTGGCATCCATGGGGGATTGGTTCCAGGTCCCCACCACAGCCAGATACCAAATCTGCAGATGCTTGATCCCTTGTATAAAATGCTTAGTATTTGCATATAATGTAAACATATCCTCCCATATACTTTAAATCATCTCTAGATTACTTATAATACCTAATTCAGTGTAAATGCTATGTAAGTAATTGTTATACTATATTTTTGTATTGCTATTTTTTTTATGATTTTTTTTTTTTAGATAGAGTCTCACTCCATTGCTCGGGCTAGAGTGCTGTGGTGTCAGCCTAGCTCACAGCAACCTCAAACTCCTGGGCTCAAGCAATCCTTCTGCTTCAGCCTCCAGAGTAGCTGGGACTACAGGCATGTGCCACCATGCCCGGCTAATTTTTTCTCTATATATTTTTAGTTGGCCAATTAATTTCTTTCTGTTTTTAGTAGAGACGGGGGTCTTGCTCTTGCTTAGGCTGGTTTCGAACACCTGACCTTGAGCAATCCACCCGTCTCAGCCTCCCAGAGTGCTAGGATTACAGGTGTGAGCCACTGCACCCAGCCGGGTTTTTTTTTTAATATTTTCAATTCACAGTTGGTTGAACCCACGGATGTGAAACCCAGGAATGCAGAGGACGGACTGGGTAGTGCTCAGTTCTATCCTCAGTTTCAGGCGTCCACTGGATGTCTTGGCACAAAATCCGTGGATAAGAGGGGACTACTGCATATTTAGGACTGAGACCTGCTTCTGATTGAGAGTTGAAAAGAAAACCTCTAAAGATGATTTGATCTCAAGGACAGAACATTAAAAGGTACTCCAACCTTTCCCTGTGAAGATTTATCCCTTCCTACCATTTCTCCCGTTCTTTACTATGCTAAAAATGTGTCTTGTCCTTCTAGCCTGAAGCTACAGGGAAAAGGCCACTTTCTATTACTTTAGTCTTAGTAAATGTCAGACTCTACAATAGAAGGAACAGGTTGAAAATAGAATCACCCTTTCCATGCTTAGCATTTTCATTTGAATATATAATCATCCCATATAATTTAACAGGTATAAAGCTTAAGTCTTTATCTTATTCTTGCCCATCTACAGGTACTTCTTTGCCCCCCACAAATGTTTCCCACATCTGACTTTCCTATTTTTGTTAATGACACCACTATTCAATCACTCAGGCTCTATAGCTCGGTCATCTTGACAATTTCTCCATCACATCCTTTCCTATTGCCAGCAGGTTCACAAGTCCAGCTGTTTCTTTCTTTTTAATGTCTCTTTTATCTGTTCATTCTAGTCTCTTTTCCACCACTCAAGGTCAAGCCCTCATTTTGACTATTGAAGTAAACTCCTAACTGGTTCCCCTGCCTCAGTTTCTCACTCTGTCTTTCAATCTAACAAACAATCCAACATATTTGGGTCGCTTTCTGAAACATTCTATAAAAGCCCTCATCTATTCAGAAGAGACCTCAGAAATTAGCAGTTAAACTGGAATCATTAAAATATATACATATACATTAAACATCTTATTTTGCCTCCAAACATATAAAACATGAAACATTCATTTGCTAAACTTTTAATGGAAGGCCAAGACTATTTAACTGAAAATGGACCCACTGACTGGAATTTTAAGTCCTCTTTCTAGAATAAAGATTCCCATGATGCAAAATCTGTGATTGTATGGATGTGACTTTTATAAAGTGGAGCAAGAACTTATCCAGAGTTGTGGAACAAGTGTGGAATCCATCTAGATTTCAGTGACTTTTGCCTAATCTCTTCCTGTTATTTATATATTTGTGTTTTTTGTTTGTTTGTTTGTTTGTTTTTTAAGACTAGTCAAGTGCAGTAGTGAGGAGGGGGAAAGTAGTAGAACAAGGAGTTCAATCTATAACTGACTGTGAACAATCATGTGAGATAACTCACTACCTTCGGACCAGCCATATTTATATATTTGATAAGTTGTTTTTTGCTTTATGGGATTTTTTTTTTCTTAGCAACTCACCTCTGTGGAGATCCTCCAACGCATTCAATTTACTACAGAAAACTTTAGCCATGTGTGTGTGTTGACTCATACTTTAATTGTGGAACTTTAACCACTTTTGTTTCTGTACTCATATTACATTGTTTTACGTAATGTTTAAAATCTATAGAGGTTTGTGTTCAGATAAGAGTAAGGACACTTCTCACGGAACACAGCTATAAAATCTGGACAGAATGCATGGAGCAGTTGTTTGCCTGAAAAGTAAATAATGGCAGGCAGATTGAGGGGTGGAAAGCCCGGAATGCTAAGTACCACTGACTGAAGTGGCATCAAGTTGACCCGTTTTTTCCCCTCTAGTCCTCCCAAGGCTTATCCCCAAAGGTGGGCATAGCTGTGGACATTTACAGTAGAGTGGTATATAGAGAGCTTTCAGGCCAGAGAACCAAAAAAAAGTGGAGTGCAGGAAATGAAAGTACTGAGAAAGAGAGAAGTGCTTGTAAAAGTTAACTCTATAAAGTTACATGAGAATGCTGAGCTCACTTCAAAGCTGCTCATACATGGATCTGACCCTAATCAGCATTTATATGACTTTTAGAAGACTTTGAGATCTTAACAGATAGACTACCTGCCCCCATATCAAATTAGCCACTGGGCAGTGTATACATAGGACAGGTCCAAATAGCACTGCAAAGGCTTGGAAACTGAACTGGTGTTGGAACCACAGCCCAATGAAGGTGGGTTGGAAATTGTCGCCTGAACCTGACCAGATTGATTGCCTGCCAAAACAAAATGGCAACATTCTCCACAGCAATTAAACACACAGCCCAGCATCTCATAATGTAATACCCAAAATATCCAGCATTCAATCCAAAAGTACTTGATATCAAAGAAACAGGAAAATCTATCTCGATTTGGGTTGTTTGTTTTGTTTTGGTTTTTGTAGAAGTAAGGTCTCGATATGTTTCCAAGGCTGGTCTCCTGAGCTCAAGTGATCCTCCTGCCTCAGCCTCCTAAAGTGATCAGATTATAGACATGAGCCACCAGACCTAGCCAAAAATCTCAATTTTGAAGAAGAAAAGACAATTAACAGATGCCAAGCTGAAATGACATAGATATTAGAATTACCTGATAAAGTCTTTAAAACAACTATTATAAAATGTTCCAACCAGCAATCACAAACACACTTGAATCAAATAGAAAATTAGAAAGCCTGTGCAAAGAAAGAGAAGATATAAAAAACCAAGTGGAAATTTTAGAAATGGAAATAAAATAACTGAAATAAGCAACCTCACTGGCTGGGCTCAATAGCACCATAGAGGTAATAGAGCAAACAATCAGTGGACTTGATGATAGATCAATAGAAATCATCTAATTTGAACAACAAAGAGAAAAAAAGATTGAAAAAACATGAACAGAGCCTTGAGAACTTGTGGGATAGTAACAGAAGGTTTAACCTTTGTTTCATTAGAACCTCAAAAGAGAAGAAAGAATGTGTTACTACAAATTGGAAGAAATGATGGTTGGCATTTCATCAAAAAAAGATATATAAATTGCAAATAAGCACGTGAAAAGATATTGAATAGCTTTAGCTATTAGTGAAATGAAAATTAAAACCATGATGGGATATCATTTCACACCTATTAAAATGGCTTTAAAAAATACCGATAATACCAAGTGCTAGTAAGAATGCAGTACAACTGGAATTCTCATATACTGCTGGTGGGAATACAAAATGGAACAACCACTCTGAAAAATAATCTTATAGTTGCAGTTGTAGTCTCAAAAGGTTACATACTATATAAATTCATCTATGTGATTCTCAAGAGGACAAAACTATAGGATTAAAGAACAGATCAGTGATGCCTAAGTAGGGATAAATGGATGGTATGACTATAACAGAATAGCATGGAGGAATTGGGGGTAATGGAAGTTTTCTGTATCTTGATTGTGGTGATAGTTTACTAATCTATACATGATTCATAGAACTATACAACCAAAAAAGTCAATTTTAACGTATGATAATTTTTTAAAAGAAAAAGAAAAATGTATAATGACAATAGCAGTGCTCTTAGCACAAACAATTCAACCGATGGGAATAGAAGAGAGTTAGAAGGTGAACTAGCCATGAGCAATTTGCATGACACCTGTCACGGGCATCTGTCAGAACATTTTTGAGAGAATGGAAAGGACTGGCTAATCTGGAAATTTGGTTAAATGAGGGTCTGTTAGGGAGCCTCTACTTTACTTCTGTAATTTCACTTCCCTCTTTCTTTAAAACATACACTCTGTTTGAATTTTCTAGATTAAAAAATCTCCATATAGCAGCACAATTCACAATTGCAAAGATGTGGAAACAACCCAAGTGCCACAAAAATCAATGGTGATCTAGCACCTCTTGTATTATCCTGGATACAGCTGGAACCCATTCTACTAAATGAAGTATCCCAAGAATGAGAAAACAAGCACCACATGCACTCACTTGCAAATTGGTTTTAACTGATCAACACTTAAGTGCACATATAGTAATAACATTCATGGGGTGTCAGACAGATGGGAGCTGGGAGGAGGGGATGGGTGTATACACACATAATGGGTACAGTGCACACCGTCTGGGAGATGGACATGCTTGAAGCTCTGACCCAGGTGGGGCAAGGGCAACATATGTAACCTAAACATTTGTACCTCCATGATATGCTGAAATAAAAAAGAAAAAAAAAACTCCATATAAATGTCTTTCATTGTTCTTTTGACTCCTGAAAGTCAGTAACACTTTTTCAGTACACATGAACTCCCGTAGTTCACAGGCTGTTTCAAATTCTTTCCCAGCTCAAAGTTCTCAGTTCCTCTTCACTGCTGCCATTTCAAGGTGATGACCTCTGTCACCTTCCTGTGGCAGGGATTTTTTGTGTGGTGCTAGTACGAGCAAGGTCACTAAAGACCATGCTCTTCTCTACTGACTGGGAGCCACCTGCCAACCCTGACCATCACTCCTATAAGGCTTCATTGATTTCACAACGCGGATGATGGACAGGATGGAATAGCAGCTCCAAGGAGCATTCACGTGCACTCAGAAAATAATTCTGAATGCAGGCTCTACTGAGGGCAGACTTCAAGGACATTCCCTTTGAGACACAACTACCAGGATACAACTATCACCAAAACTCTGGCTAACTCTCTACCTCAGTGTTCCCTGTGTCTATCATCTTTTCCTTCCCCCAAAGTCTAAAAGAAAGGGTGGGACCCTTCTCAAAGGCTAACAACACATTTCCTGTGTTCCAAATTCCACTTCCTCTCACATTCAAAATCTCCTCCCCAGGCCAGGCACCGTGGCTCACACCTGTAATCCTAGCACTTTGGGAGGCTAAGGTGGGGATGATCGCTTGAGGTTAGGATCAGCCTGAACAAGAGCAACACCTGGTCTCTACAAAAAATAGAAAACTTAGCCAAGCCCGGTGGCGCATGCCTGTAGTCCCAGGTATTTAGGAGGCTGAGGCAGGAGGATTGCTTGAGCCCAGGAGTTGGAGGCTGCAGTGAGCTATGATGACATCATGCATTCTAGACAGGACAACAGAGAGGGACCCTGTCTCAATAACAAGCAAACAAACAAAAACACTCCTCCCCCAAAGCTCCCATTGTGAAGTGGGACATATTTTTCTATGTTCCCAAGCCATTTATACTTGTGTAATAATTTCTGTGAACATCTAGATCATCTTACAATAGGCAAAGTATGAGGACCTACTTTTACACCTCATCTATAGACATTTGTCAAATCACTTCAGCTGCCTCTTTCAGAATAAACAAATAATTTTACTTTTTCTAAAGAAATTTATTTTCTATTCCCTTATTATTGTTATTGCTTTACTCACAAACTTTTCTAATTAATATGTAGACATTCCACCTAGGTATACTATACTGTTAAGAGTGTTTCTGTCCACCAGGCATGTATGGGTAGCTCAAACCCATAATCCCAGTACTTTGGGAGGTCAAGGTGAGAGGATTTCTAGAGGCCAAGAATTCAAGACCAACCTAGGCAACATAGCAAAGAGACTACCATCTCTAAAACAAACAGTGTTTCCATTTAACCCAGTGTGTAGCAATGCCATGCAGTTGAAGGTGTATAGAACAGGACACTGAGGTAGACAGAACCACATCTAGAGAAGAGAATGATCTTTTTTTTTTTTTTTTTTGAGACAGAGTCTCGCTTTATTGCCCAGGCTAGAGTGAGTGCTGTGGCATCAGCCTCGCTCACAGCAACCTCACACTCCTGGGCTCAAGCAATCTTTCTGCCTCAGCCTCCCGAGTAGCTGGAACTACAGGCATGTGCCACCATGCCTGGCTAATTTTTTCTAGATATATTAGTTGGCCAATTAATTTCTTTCTATTTATAGTAGAGACAGGGTCTCACTCTTGCTCAGGCTGGTTTTGAACTCCCGACCTTAAGCAATCCGCCCACCTCGGCCTCCCAGAGTGCTAGGATTACAGGCGGGAGCCACCGCGCCTGGCTGGGAATGATCTTGAAGATCCTCACATTAAAAGGAGTGTCCTGGCCGGGCGGGCATGGTGGCTCACGCCTATAATCCTAGCACTCTGGGAGGCTGAGGTGGGAGGATTGTTTGAGCTCAGGAGTTCAAGACCAGCTTAAGCAAGAGTGAGACCCCGTCTCTATAAAAAGTCTCCATAAAAAAATAAAATAAATTAAATGGCCAAGTAAAAATATATAGAAAAAACTAGCCAGGCATGGTGGTGCATGCCTGTAGTCCCAGCTACTCGGGAGGCTGACGCAGGAGGATTGCTTGAGCCCAGGAGTCTGAGGTTGCTGTGAGCTGGGCTGACCTCACGGCACTCACTCTAGCCTGGGCGACAGAGAGAGACTCTGTCTCAAAAAAAAATAGGGGTGTCCCTGTATGACCACTGACACTTAAAGCACAGGGCTGAGGAGAAATCAGTTAGCACCAGATTATGACTGTGGCTTTGAGGCTGTGACTTTTACATGACTAGAGGAAGCTGCAGGAAGAAGTCTTGCCCTCGGGAAATAGAAAGAGACCACAAGAAATGCCCCACTGTTTCAATTGTCTTCAGCCCTACAAACCCTGACCTAAAAGGACCTCAGTATTTTTTTTTTTTTTTGAGACAGAGTCTCGGTTTGTTGGCCAGGCTAGAGTGAGTGCCGTGGCGTCAGCCTAGCTCACAGCAACCTCAAACTCCTGGGCTCAAGCAATCCTTCTGCCTCAGCCTCCCAAGTAGCTGGGACTACAGGCATGTGCCACCATGCCCGGCTAATTTTTTTTGTACATGTTAGTTGGCCAATTAATTTCTTTCTATTTATAGTAGAGAAGGGGTCTCGCTCTTGCTCAGGCTGGTTTCGAACTCCTGACCTCGAGCAATCTGCCAGCCTCGGCCTCCCAGAGTGCTGGGATTACAGGCTTGAGCCACCGCGCCTGGCCAGGACCTCAGTATCAATCTGCTAAGAGACAGGGGATTAGGCCTGTAGAGCCAATAACAGATACTAGGAAATGGCTCGAAGCAGTTGCACCTCCCTTCCCACACACTTCACACCCACTTCTTGGCAGCCAGGGCTTTCAGCTCATCAGATACAAGTCTGGACCCAATGGGAAGATACAACAACATGTAGCCAGGACTTTAGGCAAAGCGTGGGAATAATAAAAAAAGTTCTGATTTGAATGTTGAATGCTAGTTTCTGTATTAGGAATCCTGCCTGGAGAGATCTAAAAGTCAGCATGTGCTGCTACTTATGATAGAGAAGCTTTCTGAAAAAATGGAGAAGTAATTTCACTTCTGAATTGAAACCTTGATTATTTATGTAGGTACCCTGCCCTGCCTGCTTAATTTGCTTCAGAAAAAAATTTCCTTTCACAATTTCCTTTTCCCAGCTTCTTTAAAATAATGACATTATCTCCTAGAATCTGACTTTTCTGCAGAGAAAGAAAAAAAAAGAAAAAAATTTAAAAGAAAATGAAAATTAAATTTTAAAATAAAAAAATAAAAAATAAATAAATATAATAAAATAATGACAATAATAACTTTAACAGTTATTAGCAGTCTGCTTTATCTGCCTTTAAAATAATGATAACACTATATGGAATGTGATTTGTCATCAACTAGGCAAACAAAGAATTGGTTCCTCAGAATATTTATTGTCCTCTTCCTCTATGGAGGACATTACTAGGCACTGGAGCTACAACCTGCAAGGATTCTACAACCTGCAAGAGCACGTCCTGCTCTTCTGAGCCTCCTAGAATAGTGTTTCTCTACAGCTTTTTCATTATTGCCCTCTGAGGAATCTTTTTGGACATTTTTTCCTGTCAAACCATGAATTTTTTTTTTTTGAGACAGAGTCTCACTCTGTTGCCCGCAGGCTAGAGTGCCATGGCATCAGCCTAGCTCACAGCAACCTCAAACTCCTGGGCTCAGGTGATCCTCCTGCCTCAGCCTCCCAAGTAGCTGGGACTACAGGTATGTACCACCATGCCCGGCTAATTTTTTCTATATATTTTTAGTTGTCCAATTAATTTCTTTCTATTTTTAGTAGAGACGGGGGTCTCACTCTTGCTCAGGCTGGTTTTGAACTCCTGACCTTCTTTTTTTCTTTTTCTTTTTGCTTTTTCAAATTAACATTCTCCCATATGAACTCCTGACCTTGAGTGATCTACCGGTCTCGACCTCCCAGAGTGCTAGGATTACAGGTGTGAGCCACTGCGCCTGGCCCCACCACGAAATCTTAATGCCACAAATATAGCACATCTGGTCATATACTGTGTCTATATCTATGGCTTTATACATAGAAAGGTTAAGATTTCTTGCCACTCGAGAACCAATTTTCACTCCGTGGGTGGTGATATTTTCCCTATTAAAAATGTATGCTCTAGGAAAAAGATAATAAGCAAATAACTACGAAAAATAACTGCAATACATAAAATGTAGGAAATAAAAGGGGCTATAAATAGAGGTATGGTTACTTTAGATAGAAATAGCCATTTGCACCTGGATGTAGTGGTTCATGCCTGTAATCCTAGCACTTTGGGAGGTCTAGGTGGGAGGATCGCTTGAGGTCAGGAGTTCGAGATCAGTCTGAGCAAGAGTGAGACCCTGTCTCTACAAAAAATAGAAAAATTAGCCATGCATGGTGGTGTGCACCTATAGTCCCAGCTACTCAGGATGCTGAGGCAGGAGGATTACTTGAGCCCAGGAGTTTGAGATTGCAGAGAGCTATTATGATACTACTCTGTCTAGCCTGGGGCGACAGAGTGAGACCCTGTTTCAATTAAAAAAAAAGAAAAAGAGAGAAATATTCAGTTGCTTTCACTGACTAAAACAGAGAGAGGAAATCATTAACCTGTAGACTCTCCTTATCTATTTCTTCTCTGCGTCACTTTCAAAGAGCATGTGACACTGCTTCATCAGTCTCCTGTAACCACACCTGTAGTTCACCATGGTGAGGATGCCCAAAGCTTCCTGGCCCCATTTTCCCTGGAGCCCAGTGGCTTAAGTCTCTTATCTGCAACCTGAAAGGAAATGGAGAACTAAATGTAATCCATAGAGTACAAATAATGTCTCTCTTCCTGTTTTTCACACAAACTCACATTAAGCCATGCTCCTCCCTCACAAAAGCCCTACACCCCAAACAGCAGAGTTGCCAAAAGCTAGACATTTGAGGAATACAATCTACTTGGTCACTTATTTTTGTGCAACTCTGAATGGGCCATTGTTCCTTAGTAAGGATGTCGGGCTATGAAAGATAAATTTATCCAGCCATGGTTGTGGTGAAACAAAGCATATATATTTGCATAATGCTCTTTCCACATGGGTGAGTTCTAGCAAAACAGTGAAGGCAGCATAATTGAATGCTGAAAAGCAATATAATAATGCTCTGGTTAAGACCAGGGGCTTTAGAGTTCAGCCCACTGTCTGCCAGCAGGCAGGTTATTTAACTACCCCAAGACTCAGTTTATACATATGTAAAATGAAAATAATGACACTATCATATTGGGTTGTTTTAAGGAATAAGTAATGTATATGTAAACTATTTAGTATAATACTTGGAGCATAATAAGCTCCCTATAAATAGTTGCTATTATAATTGTTTCTGTAAGCCAACCATGTTTTACTTTGGTAATCCTCCCTAGTTTTGCTATTTTCTTTGGGATAAAAAGGTTAAATTTGGTTAAAACCAAAGCAGGATCTCTGGTGACATTTTGCTGAATATGCCTTTTAATTACCCTTGTCCTTCAATTACATTTGTTGATTTTTTTTCTAAATGAATCTGTTATTTTATTTTATCCCTTTTGAATGTTGTTATTATTTTTTCTTTCTTCTTTTTTTTTTCTCAAGGTCCCAGTGTAATTCTAGAGCTGAAGTGTAATTACACATCAGCAGTAAATTCAGGTAATACATGCCAACATATCATTGACCCTAAGTTACATTTTATTTTATTTCTGAGACAGACTCTTGCTTTGTTGCCCAGGCTAGAGTGAGTGCCATGGCGTCAGCCTAGTTCACAGCAACCTCAAACTCCTGGGCTCAAGCGATCCTGCTGCCTCAGCCTCCCGAGTAGCTGGGACTACAGGCATGCGCCACCATGCCCGGCTAGTTTTTCCTATATATATTAGTTGGCTAATTAATTTTTTTCTATTTATAATAGAGACGGGGGTCTCACTCTTGCTCAGGCTGATTTCGAACTCCTGACCTCGAGCAATCCGCCCGCCTCGGCCTCCCAGAGTGCTAGGATTACACGCGGTGAGCCACCGCGCCCCGCCTAAGTTACATTTTATAAGTTTTACTATCCTTCATCCTGCACTATGAGATGGTGAATTTATACTGATAGACCTGCTAACTTTAGTCCTTCCAAAGGCTTATACAATTTAAATCCTAGAATGTTCCAAATCAAACTCACTGTCTCCCCAATTCAATCCTGAACCTGTATCAGCTCTGAGATCCCTATCCTGGTCATTGGTATTACCGTTCTGATAATTATCTATACTAATCCTCAGGGTCATCTCTTCTCACACACAATTCAATTTCTCACTGTGTCTATGCAATATTTCTGTAACATGCTTCTGTCTCCGCATTCCCTTGCCACAACCTATCCAAGTGTATTTCTTCCAGAGAGGTGCTATTCTTGAATGCCAAACATATACTCAAGCACAGTGTAAGAGGCATTTGTCATATTTTGAACCACCCAACATGTTTTAAAATCCTTCTTCTTATGTTTGGGGAATTCCCCATATTATGTGTCCTGGCTCGAGGCAGAAGCTATGACTGGCTCTCTTAGCCTATTTAGTTAGGGAGCAGGGATTTACCCAGGGGCAGATTGCAGTTTTGTGGGTCTTGACCCTAATACAATTTTAAGGCCTTCTCTATTATTAGTATTTTTTAAAAAAACTTAGTATGAAGGGGTAGGGGATTGTGAGGATGGATGCTCAGTTGCCTTGTTTGTTTTTGTTGAGATAGAGTCTCACTCTGTCACCCTGGGTAGAGTGAAGTGGTGTCATTGTAGCTCACTGCAACCTTCAACTCCTGGGCTCTAAGTGATCCTTCTGCCTCGGTCTCCTGGGTAGCTGGGACTATAGCCCTGAGCTGCAATGCCAGGGTGTTTTTTTTTTTCTTTTTCCTTTCTTTTTGGTAGAGAGGATGTCTCACTCTTGCTTAGGCTGGTCTTGAACTCCTGACTTCAAGTG
>VSMD01071876.1:0-93421 GCA_008750895.1 Mirza zaza | reverse complement strand
TGGCTCTCCCTCCCCTCTTCCGCTCCCTCCCTTGCAGCGCTTGGGCCGCCGCCCGAGTCCACCCGGTTACTCAGTCAAATGAGCAATCTGTCTCACTTTTCTGTCCCTTCACAAGTGAGGCGTAAGCCTGTAGTGTTTATAGTTCTCCTAGCAATGGCGACCTTACACGGTGCCCTGGAGATTTCAAATTACTTTCCGCTCCTGCCTCCTCTCCAGCCTGCCTGCCCGTCCGTGTTACCTCTTCGCGCTGTCTTCAGGCCCTTCTCTGCTCGCGTGGGCGGGAGGTCGGTGAGGGAGAAGCTGTTCTCCTGTAGGAAGGAGAGCACAGCCGTATGGCTGGCCGCTAAGCGCGGCCAGCTTACACTCCAATCCGCGCAGTACCACTCGGATTCTCGGAACTTCACAGTAAATCCACTGAGTCACTTTCTTCCTTTTCCCGGCGCTGCTGCCCCTCGAAGCTTCCCTGTAGTTCCGTGAAGATGATCCTGTAGGAGAACTACCCGCTCGAGTGATTCAGGCCGCCTTCTTCACCTCCCACTCCAAGAGCAAAGAGCGAGGAGGTCATCCCTAGTCCGCCATTTTTGACAATCTCTAGAAGAGGGAATTTAAATGGTCAATAAACATGAAAAGCTGTTCACCTTCCCCCATAATCAGGAAAATACAAAGTAAAACAGGATGCAACTTCTTATCCATCAGCTTTGCAAAGTTTTGTTGGGTGTGGAGAGTTGGCTCATCCATCTCATTTGCTATTGGTAGAAAAATACATTCATTGATTCAGCCACTTAGAAAGACAATTGGGCAGGATCTATAAACAAGTATTAACATCTTTTGTCTCAATAATTCCACTTTATTAGGTTTTAGGACACAAGGTAAATACTTGTATTCATGGAAAAAACCAAAAAGAAATATATAATCCTTGTTATTACAGCTTGTTCATAAAAGTGAACCATTGAAAACAGTATAAATGTCTTTCAATTGGGAACGGGTCACAGTATTATGGTAAATCAGGCTGGTGCAGTGGTTTTGCCTGTACTCCCTGCACTCTGGCAGGCTAAGGCAGGAAAATCACTTGAGCTCAGGAGATGGAAACCAGCCTGAGCAAGAGCAAGACCTCCTCTCTACTAAAGATAGAAAAATTAGCAGGTGCTGTTGCATGCACCTGTAGTCCCAGCCACTGCACAGTAGCCAGGGCAACAGAGCAAGATTCTGTCTTAAAAATAAATAAATGAATAAAAAATTAAAGTAATTATGGTATATAAATTCTATGGAATAGCATTTAGCTGGTAAAAAGAATGAGGTAGGTCCATATATATTAAGGTGAAAACATCTTGAAGATTGTCACTATTAAGTGAAAATGCAGAAAGAACACCATGTGCAACATAATCCCATTTATGATGAGATCAGAACACAAATTTTGTATTTACAAAAACATATTTTATATACATAAAGGCATAGAAAAAGACCTGGAAGGCTGAACTCAAGGCTCTCTATGGGACTAGGAGAGGAAGCCACTGTGGGAGGGTGAGTGGTAAAGAGGATCGTTTCCTCTATATACTTCCACATTATTTGAAACGTTATAAACAAGAATGTATAATATAATGTATTTATTTTGTGTAAAAAAATTTGCACAGTTGTGGAAACAACCCAAGTGCCCCTCACTACCTGAGTAGGTTAAAAAAAATGTGCTATATGCATACCATGGAGTACTACTCAGCCATAAAAGAATGGTGAACTATCTCTTGTATTATCCCGGACAGAACTGGAGCACATTGCTCTAAGTGAAGTATCACAAGAATGGAAAAACAGAACCACATATACTTACCATTAAATTTGTACAAATTGATCAACACTTATCTACACATATATATACAGGAAGTAACATTCATCTGGGGTTTGGCAGGTGGAAGGGGGAGGGGGGTAGGGTAAAGTCCCACTTATAGGGTGTGGTGTGTGTTGTCTGGGGGATGGGCAGTCTCACAGCTCTGACTTGGGTGGTACAAAGGCAATTTATGTAAGCAAAGCATTTATACCACTGTAATATTCTAAAATTGAACAAAAAAACCCCACAAAGCACACACATACACACAACTCAGAATCTTGTAGGAGATTTTAAAAAATATATTGTTTAGTTACAGTTAAATTTTTGAAAATAATAAAGCATGTTCTAAATTATTCGAAAAAAAATTAAGTACTGCTATTACTGAGCCTATCACTAAAGAAAAGAGGATTTCTATCCCTTTTCTTTTCAGAGGTATCCCTCATTCTAGAACAGGAAATTAAATTAAAAATAAAAATATTCAGCTTATACTAGTCTTTTGCCATTCTGAGGCGTTCTCTTCCTGTTCCTTCTTCTGACCGAGGTCAATGGAGGAAGAAATCAGACCCCAAGCCAGTCATGGAATCAGCCTGGAAGTTGCAGAAGCTCTACCCACCCCACACTGTGCCAGGGAAGGTGAGACCACAGCATCCAAGGTTTAAATTAAGCCAGGTGTTTACCTCTGAGTGTCTATTTTCTAAACACCTTCTTTGACATGACCTATGTGGAGATAGGAGAAGGCAGAGGGACATAGGAGAATTCAAAGGTCATGGGGAATTAACACATTCCTGCCCCAAAGGACTCCTGTGTTCAGAGAGTCCTGGCCAGCTGAGCAGCAGCTGCAAACAAGGAAGCCACACGTGTCATGCAAGTTGGACTCACATCAACAGCTCTCCTGCTGCAGTTCAAAAAACCCAGTTTCCTCTTTATACATTCTTTCATTTCATAATATTGTATACCTGTGTCCTTGCAAAGCAGGTTAACAACTGGACTAAAGGCACAAAGGCAGCATTATAGCCAGAAATGAGGAGGGAGATTAAGACTCTCCTGTTGCTCAGTTCATAGCCGTCACCTGGACTGGACCGAGTTAGGTCTTGACATGCGCCCACAGGACTGGAGAGAGATGAAATGCTCGGTGTTAGACCCTGGTGAGGGTGTGCTGGGGCAGGAGACTGGAGCCAAGTTGTTGACAATGGTTAACGTTTTAGGTGCAAGAGTTTAAGGCAATTTCACTGTGGGGCTGCTTTACAACACCAGAGGTAAAGAAGAAACACCTGAGCTTCAAAGAAGTCACTGGAAGCTTGAGAGGGCAAATGCTTCTCATTGGAGGAAGCTGGAGGTTGGAACCCAGGAGATCTAGAAACGAAAAAGGGAAATGGATTTGGGAAGAGTCTTGACGACTCCACTTTTGGCATGTTCTCCAGTGTGCACATCGAGACCCTTGATTCTACCCATCTGGGGCAGGTTTTGCAACTTCTAGCCCTGTAGTGCCACATTTATGGTGCCTTGGGGGTGGAAGTCATGGTTGAGCAGAATTAGGGAACCTGGGGGTTCATCCCTATTTGGGTTAGGAGCATTCGGTTCTCTTTTGTGTGGTTCCCATCCATTTGATAGACCTTTGCATTGAGATCGAGATTGTTTGTGTGGGGAACTCCCTGTACCATCTACTTTTCAGCTTGCATTTGTTGTTTTTGTTTGTGAGTTTTATTTCAACATGGGAGGCTCCATTTCTATTTCATCAGCAAATAAGTTTAAACAAGACACAAGAATTACAACAAAAAGCTAATGAAGATCCTTCTAGATTTTGAGAATGCATCTATCAGGCATCTTGAAAATATAAAGATGCAGATCCAGAGCCCCCTGTAAATATGCACATGGTTAATATGATTTTTATAGGGCAGAGTGTTCCAGATATAAGGAGGAACTACAGCATGTAGAAGGGGCAATTGGCACGAATCCCTTGCATCTTGTTGATGTCGCCTTTAAAATATATAAACCTAGAGAAAAACAGAAATGAAACCTATGTGTGTTCTGTTAGCTGTGCCAACCAAGGGTTCTTTAATACAGTCAAAAGGAAAGGGTGGAAAGGGTCTCTCTAGGTTGAAGTACAATCAGTGTGCTTTTTGGAAAGAGGAATGACACTGCCTGAAATTGCAAAGGGCTCCAGGTAACAAGAAACCCTCAGGGCAGCAAATGCTTTCTTGAGTCCAGTACTCAGATGATGAAGGAGAGGCACAGGCTCTGTGCCTCACTGGAAGCCCAGATCCAAATATCCCCACATTAGCCCCAGGTACAATTGACAATGGAGACTTGATTAGTGGACTTTTGAATAGACACAGGAGCAAACTTTTTTGTTCTCAACTCTAACCTCCCTTAGCAAGGACACAGTGGCAGTGGTGGGGTGACTGGTAAGACCCATAATCAAGCTCTGCTCCAACCTCTTGAGTGCAAACTGGAAGAGCAAAAGCTGAGACACAGTTTCTTATATGTGACAGACTGTCCAATACCTCTCCTAGGCTGTGATTTGTTATGCAAGTTGAATGCTCACATAACTTGTTTTTCCACAGAAGCAATAACTACACCTGCAGGTCCTGCCAAAAAATGCTCTCTGGTTTCAGTGTCTACTCACTCACAAAGGAGAAGAAGCAAATTGTATTCCTCCCTCCTGAGGTCTGCCAAAACATAAGGACATGTGGGCTACAACAGCCACACCAAATACCATTCTGTGAAAAGAAGGGACCTCCTGCCCACAGAAGAAACAATACCCCCTATAAAGGAAGCATTGGAAGGAAGTCATCCTACATTGAATAGACTTCCAGGGCATGGACTAATCCATCCCTGCCAGTCCCCTTATGATACACCAATTTTACCTGTCAAGCAGCCCCATACCAGTGAGGACAGATTTGTGTAGGATCCACATGCCATTAATGATATTGTACAGGACATACACACTACAGGGTCAAATCCAGATGCTCTTTTGACAGGAATACCAGGTGACTATGAATGGTACTCAGTACTGGATTTAAAAGATGCTTTATTTTATATTCCTCTGTTAAAAAAAGGCCCTAACTCCCTTTTGCATTTCAATGGCAGCATCCTGAGACTAGGATGATGTCACAATACTGCCACAGGGTTTAAACAACTCTCTTATCCTGTTTAGTGAGAGTTTAGCAAAAGACTTGCAGAACCTGCCACTGGACTAAGGGATTCTGTTACAATATATGGGTGATTTACTTATCGCTCAACCTATTATGATCATTGTCTCACAAATACAGTGGCTGTGCTAAGTCATCTACTTTGTGTGGATATAAAGTATCACCCCAAAAAGCACAAATTTGCAAACAACAAGTTACTTGTTTGGGATTCCAAATTAGCAAGGGAACCCACAGCCTAATGTTAGACCAAAACCAAGGCATCTTGAATCTTAAGGTGACCAAAAATAAAAGACAATTGCTTGGGTTCCTAGGAATGTCAGAGTTCTGTGGCATCTGGACTCCAAACTTTGGACTAATGGCAAAGCCCTTGTATGAGGCTGGTAAAGGAAGAGATGTGGAGCCCCTGATCTGGACCACAGACCGTCACAGTGCCTTTGAAACACTAAAGCAGAGTCTTATGATTGTCTGCACTTTGGGGTTGCCTGACTTGCAGAAAGAATTTAAATAATATACATTCATGAATAACAAGGAATGAGCCTTGGAGACTTATTACAGATTTTGGAAAATGTCCAAAAAGCCACATACTTGTCAAAGCCACTGGACAACACTGTGAGAGGATAATGGCCTCTTTGCCTCCAGGCAGTAGCACCTACTTGTGACTTGTTAAAAGAAGCTGAAAAATTCATCTTAGGACAACCTGTTGTAGTATACGCCCCCCACCAGGTTCTAACTTTATTACAACAAAAGTGGAGGAGGGTTATTGACTGTTCATGGGAAGGTTAGGAAAATACCAAGCCATCTTGTTGGATAATCCAAATGTTAAATTAAAGACTATCTACTCTCAATGCTGCCACCTTGTTACCAGTTGAAGAGAATGAGCCTTTATTGCATGACTATGTAGAGATTCTGGATGCTGTGTATTCTAGCAGGATGGCTCTGTCAAACTAGCCAATGCCAGAGCTGAATTGGGATCTTTTCACCCATGGGAACTCGGAACTCCTTATAGACAGTAGACAACAAAGGGCTCAGTATATGCTTGTCTCAGAATGATGCGCATGGGAAACAATGGTTCTGCCCCCTGGGACTGCAGTCCTTTTTGGACTCAGCTGAGCCGATTGTTTTAACCAACACTTTTCAGTTATCCAGAGGGAAAAAGGTAAATATTTATATGAACTCTAAATATGCTTTTATGGTCATGCATGCTCATGATGCCATCTGGAAGGAAAGGGGCTCCTGATGGCAGGAAATGAGGACATTAAGTATGACACTGAAATAATGGGCCTGGTACAGGTCATGGCTGAGCCCAAGCAGGTGGCCATCATGCACTGTCTTGTTCACCAAAACGAAGATACTTATGTTGCCAAACACAATCAGGCCCTGACAAGGCTGCCAAGAAGGCCGCTAAAGGTGCCACCTTTCTTTGGTTATTTGTTCTGTCTATACAATGGAGAGACTATTCCTTAGTGAGGATTTCCCAAACTATTAACTTCTCTGCTAGTCTGTTTTACTGCTGGATTTGTCACCTTAAACCTCAGTCAGTGCAAGTCCAGTCTGATCGCATAGTTATTCTTGTATATAATTTCACTGATACACCTTCCTACACTCTGAATTTCCAGAAGCAGGTCTCTTGATAACCTAGTGGGTGCAACTAATAGCTCTGTACTCAGGGGTCCCACGTTTCTTTCTTACCCAGCCCCATATCAGATGCTACGTGCAAGGCAACAGTAATGACCCACAGTCCTACTGGTGCACTTTCTACTGACCTACCAATCTCCCCAAATTGACTACTCATTTTAAGAATGCAACTGATACAGTCTTTTCAGCCCCATCTTCTCTAGATTCCCTTGTTAATAAGTGCTTTAATGCCTCAGATAAAGAACACAGAACTCCCATTTGTACGATAATATGTCAGGAAAAAATGTATCCCTAAAGCTTGGGAAAATAAGCAGTCTGTCAGCTCCAGGAAGGACAGTATCAACTTCCTTATACAGACCCTGGTATGAGAACATAACCTTAATGCTACCCAAGAATGGCTCAATAAACATTTCACAGGAACGGTTACTATCTATGCACCCACTGGATACATTTTTGTTTGTGGAGGCAAAGTAGGATCTCCTCGGGCTTATGATTACTTAAATAGCTGGACAGTGGGGGCACTTGTTTATTGGGGATCCTCACTACTCCCATGTCAGTCAATAACAGATATGAAACTGCCTAATGGACTAGATCCCTGAAATTATTTTCATGAATAACCAGGGAAATTTTAGGTGGGGACTCCATCTGGGGGACCTCAAAATAGTATATCCTGGGGGAATCCCAGATGGAGATGGGATGGCGATAAGACCACTAGGGCTTAGGGACCCCATGTCTGAGGCCGTGGGAGGAGAGGAGGTTAAAGAATGCTGCCTGAGCAGGAGCTAGAGATAAGTGCAGAAGTTAACTTCATAGTTCGAGGACATTCTGGCAATTTGGGATTATAGCAAAGCAGACTCCCATCTTAAATCCTGAGGGGCCTCATGCCTAAAAATCTGCAGAGCAGCTTGACATGAAAGCCACCCATGGCTGTAAAGGAAGATTGCAAAATGTCAGCCCGGAAGAAGGGACCCAGGCTCTAATCTTAAAACACCAGGTTGAGCTCCTTCCCTCCCCGTTCTCGTAGAATGCCTCAGTTAATGAAGAGCTAACCTCCCAATAAGAATTAGTAATCTCTTTGTTCCTCAATCAAATGAGCCACAGCTGCTGAGTTCAGAGATACTATCTATACATACCTTAAGGTGTAGTTGTGCTTAGTAACGAGCTATGTGTTCCTGCTTCTATACATAAAAGAGTAATTAGCTAAGACATCTTGTGACTATTAGGGGAGACTTGAAACTTATACACATGGTAACCCACGAGGTTTTCATGTGAAATCATTGTAATCTATAGCATGAAAAACAGAATAAAAACAGGTGCTAGAGTTCAGTCAGTGCCACCTGGCTTGTGGGAATGCTGGTGGTCCCCTGATCTTCCCGGCACTCTTTCACCTTACTTTTTGTGCCCATTTCTTAGTCTCTCCCATCAGTGCAGTGTACATTGCCTGGGGATGCAGTTATATTGGGGGTATTGTGACCCCCAGATAGAGATGATTACTTCTTCGGGTACAGTCTAATTCCCTGGTGGGGAGTGGAAGCTCACCAACACTTGCTTGGCACCTGTCTGTGACCTAGAGGATTATTGACAATGAAACAGCATTGGTGATAGCTGTCAAGCAAAAACCTTTAGACTCTTTAACTCAAGTACTTCTTGATAATCCTATTGCTTTGGATTATATTTTAACAGAGCAGGGATGTGTTTGTGTTATAACGAATTCTTCATGCTGTGCTTATAGAAATTCTGCTGCAGAGGGGGAAGTACATTTTGACAAAATTAGGCAGCAAGGTACATGGTCACAGCAAATTATAGAATGTGGAGATCTGGGAAGAGGGATAGGTGATTGGTTTTCTAATATTTTCTCTTGCGTACCAAGGAGGGTAAAATCCTTCCTATCAGATATCCCCCATTTCACCTTGCCAGTCCTCACAGTTGTAGTTGTTGCATATGCCCTTCATCACCTGGTAATTCCTTGCATCTTTTAGTTTTTTAATTCTACTGTTGAAGCCTTGACAGAAAGAGAAATGGCATAAACAAGTGCAAACCTTCCATCTAAAACGTCACTCCAGTCCAGGAGGAAGCAGCACGATGACTACATCACCCCTGCTAATATAGCTGAGGAAGGATAAAATTGACTTTGGGGAATGTGCAACAGAGGAAAAGGTGGGAAAAGGGAAAATGGAATGTTTTATAAGCTGTCTCTCTGAAACCCCCACCCTTTCTGGGAATTAGCACTTGCATTCCATCCCCAGGCCAGCAATCAAAGGGGCAGAAAAATGTTCTTTGCTGTTTGTTCTTTATTATCTGTAAATAGGATTGTCCATATAAGGACAAGGACCACAAGTTCATAGTCACTGGAGATAAGGTCACCATCCCCCTAGAACCAAGACCCAAAACCTAAAACACAAATTATAGTGAAGCCACAATAGCCTGAAGGGACACTGGTCAAGCAGGCCCAAGTTCCACTGCTGAAACCCCCCTTTTAAAAATCCCTGTGTTTCTGCTTTAAAGGGAGGATGGTAGGCTTTGAAACACTAGTTCACTACCACTTGTCCTCGTTTTTCATCCTCATTCTTTAGGCCTCAGTGATAAGTCCTGAACATCCTGTTGTGTTTGGAAAGGAAGCATTTTCTGTTTCTGTTTTCCAAGACCCCAGCTCTATGTAATGTTGACAATAGTCACTTGGGGGTAGTGTGGACCTGGCCAGAGCTAAGTCAGGTAGGAAAGCAGATACTGGGCTCGAGTGACAGGGAGAGAGACGTCACTCTCTGAGACATAATGAGAGATGGAATCACAGGCCCTTCCTTGCCTTGTGTGCACACAGAGTGTCTGTGGCAGCCTCACTGGCTGGGCTGGTCATGGGAAAGTTACATGAGCTGGTGTCAGTGCACCAGGGGAGGCTGTGCCAGGGCACAGGGATAGGTGCCCTTGTCCTGTTGTGCATACAACAGGGGCTTAAATTGAAGGACTGTGGGTGATGATGTAGACAATGGGTGTGGACAAGGATGTGGCCTTGGCCAGCCGCCATCCTCCTCCTGCTGCACAAGGACTATGCGCTTCCTCGGGGGTGTTTCTCATGATGGTCCCTGGACCTTCAAGAGCTGCCCAGAAGGACTTCCTGTGCTCCCCTTCCCTTCCTAGCTCCCCACAAGCCCTCACCCTTTAACCTCTTCCTCCTCTGCCATGACGACTCTTCCTATTCATCCCGTTTTCCAAAGATTCACTCCCTTCCAACTGAAATAATCACATTTGCATCCCCAACAATCCCTCTGTCTTCCTCCAAACCTGCAGCCTCAGGTGTCCAAAGCCTCTACCACCTTAGCTGTGCCAAGCAGAGGACCAGCAGAGGGAGATCAAGCTTTGGCTCAGTCTCACTCCAGGCCCTAAAAGCTGAAATATTGCCACCAATGCCCGCTGAGTCTGGGAGATAATTGCATCATGATTATGCAATTGCAGGGAAATATGACCCAAGCCTCTGCCCATCTGGGGCACAGGTAGGACAGAGTCTGAGGAGAGAGACATACACCCATATGTTTCAAATCTATAGGGTATGAGAGGCTCCCACAAATTGTACCCCTGTTTCATACCTGAGTTCCAAACCAACTGAGAGGTGAGCAAAAAGGGGAGACAGATGGGGATGAAAATACCAGTTTTATTCTGACAAAAGCTGCAGTGGGGAGTATGGCTTTGATATATGGCAATAAAGGCATCTCTAAAACTGAAGCCTAGAATTGGGCTTATCCACATGGCCTGAGGCTGCTCCAACCACCCACTCATCACCCCACCGAAATGCAGGTCCCTGTCCCTGTGTTTCTGAGCTGGGAGGAGCCAGCAGAGCCCTGGTCCCTGTAGACAGGATGGCTCCAGGGAGACTCAACAAGAGGCAGATAGTCCCATTCCCCAAGGCCCCCAGTCAGAGAAGTCTCCCCCATGAGAATGCAGGAATGGGGAATGGGAAGATATGGTGTGTTGCGCTGAGTGGTGTTCGGCTCCTAAAAGCAGACACTGCAGCAGGACTGAGTGCTCCCCTGAAGGTCTCAGGCTCCTGCTCTTCACTCTCCATTTCTATCCCCTGGAGGGTAGCCAGGTTCTCCATCCTCATGTCTCACTGGGCACCTTTGTTGTGTCTGCAGCTGCCTCCTGCTCTTGAACCCTCTGGTCCAGGATACCAACTACCTTAGTCATCTCTGTGCTCCACCTAGTGTCCCCAAGGGTCCCTCCCTGCTTGGGGATTCACCCCCACTTCTGAAGTCTGAATCGAACCTGCTCTTGCTGAAGCTTATGAAGCCCGTCACCTTGCCAGGTCCCCTGCCATGTCCTTCCTCAATGACTCCTCTCCTGCTCTTGAATTTTCCAGACTCCAGTAACATGGGCTACTTTTGTGACGGCAGAAAGGTTCCCTGTCGTCACTGCTCCTTACAGGCATGGAAAATGCCCTAGGAGGTCCATTATTTCCTTCCCATCAGTCCAGCATGATTTTACAAGTTCACCCTGCTTCTTAATTAAATCCTGTCCCTTTCCCAATCCCAGTGGGTCTGACATTATTGTCTGGATCAAAGAAACTTTGCTTTATCCACAAAAACCTACAGATTCTTTATAAACTGTCATTGCAGAGTGTGGTGCGTGCTCAGCTTTATCTAGCCCCGTCTCATGAATGTCCCCTTCCCCACTGCCAGGGGCAGCACCGGCACAAGAGTGTCCACCTGAGAAGGTCACCTGTGTATTGCCCTACCTAGCCCGCTGCCCGTTGTCCTGGAATTGCAGGTGCTGACCTTAGCAGACCCTGAGCAGACCCAGGGAAAAGCTGGCACATTTATGTCAGTGCTGGCTCAGCTGTGGCCTGGGCCTTCCTGCTGCCTAGGGACAAGAGCAGAGAGAGAGGGGACACCACAGCAGGATGGTCCGGTCTGTGCATGGCCTAGTTGGGGCCACCGTGTCATGGGGGGGCTGGGAGCAGACAGCAGCTGTGCCCAACAGAGGCTCAGCTCACCAGCTCCTTTGCCCACAGTCGGGGGTTGGGGACAGAGACAAAGAGAGAGAGACCTGAGGGTGGGCAGCACCTGGTAGGCACAGGGACCCTGCCCTCTGGAAAAGATGTCCTCATCAGTGTCCTGGAGTCTGTCCCAAGCAGACTGGTGCCCACGTGCTCCTTTGGGGACAGAAACAGCAGAAGTGGACGAGGGTGGAAACCCCCTTCTCCCATCTTGTCAAGTGTGACTGACAGTCACCCTGTGCACAGCTGGAGGGGGCGGATTCAGTGGGAGCCAATGTGGAAAACATCCCTGGAGCCCTGTCCCCCTCCGGCCCCTGCTCGCCTCGGCCCTGGATTCCAAGGCCCCCGGGCCCAGCGGCCTCCCCGTCTCGGCCTTTGCTGCTGTGCCGACGCGGGGCGGCGTCTGGGTCTCTGCGCACCCTGTGTGGACCGAGGGGTCAGACCCTGAACGAACCGTCTGGCAGTGACACAGCTCCGAGGCTAAGTCACCCCAGCCAGTCACCTGCCCGCTCCTTTCTAGATCACCTGGTTCCCACCTGCAGCGTCCTCAACGAGAAGCGTTTGCCCTCTCAGGCTCCCGGTGACTTCTGTGAAGCTCAGGTGTCTCTCCTTCGCCCCGGAGTTGTAAAGCAGCGCCACAGTCTACACGCCTTCAACCCTCGCACCTACAACGGTAACCGCTGTCACCAGCTTGGCTCCAGCCTCCTGCCCCAGCACGTCCTCCCGTGTTCAATGCCGCGCATTTGGGCTCTCTCCAGCCCGGTGTGCGCATGTGCAGACCTAGCTCTGTCCCGTCCAGGCCTGGGGGAGATTTGAAGTTTTGGGCTTTCCCTCCAACCTGTCCCCAGTACGACAGCCTGGGGACGAAGAGGAAATATGGAGTTTAACCCCCACTCCCAGTAACCTTGCCAACTTCTTGGAAGGCAGAACCAGCTGAGGACAGTTTGTGTTTGAGAGGATGTTTTTTTTGTCCTTTGCACAAATGCTTGGGCTCCTGGGCGCTGGTTCTGATCCTTCTGGGGTCCTCCTTCCTTCATCTTCCAGGTGTTGCCCAGGGCCTCTCCGCATCTCTCTGCCACATTTCAGGAAGCTGAGAACCCTTTGGTGTCAAGGAGAGGAGATACCGTGTCCACAGCTCGCCAGGAGCTTGGACGAATACTTTCACTTCTCATTTCCCCATTTGGGCGGAGCCGTCTCGGGGTAAGTCAGTCTGTCAGCTGACTTTCTGCCCAGAGACCGGGCAGCCACAGGGGACACAGACCAGGCAGACGGGAGGGAACAGAGCCAAGGCCCTGAGGATGGCAAGTGAGAGCTGTGACCTGAGCAACAGGTGAGTCTTTATCTCTCTCCACATCTCTGGCGATATTGCTCCTTTCGTGCCTTTAGTGCAGTTCCTGTCTAAATCTTTACTTGAGTTGAGTCCTGCTTTGCAAGGACACAAGTATGCAATATAATGAAATCAAAGAGTATATAATGAGGAAATTGTGGTTTTAAACTGCAGCAGGACAGCTGTTGGTGTCAGTCCAGCGTGACATAACACATGTGGCTTCCTCGTTTGCGGCTGCTGCTCACCTGGCTTGGACTCTCTGAACACAGGAGTCCTTTGAGGCAGGGATGTGTTATTTCCCCATGAGCTTGGACCCCTTTCATGTCCCTCCGCCGTCTTCTACTTTCACATAGGTCATCTCAAAGAAGATAGTGTAGAAAATAGATGTTGTGGGGTAAACAGCGGGCTTACTTTAAACATTGGATGCTGTGGTCTCACCTGTCCTGGAATGGGGGTCCTGCCACTCCTGGGCTGTTCCCATGACTGGCTTGGGGTCTGAGTTCTTCCTCCATTGACCTTGGTCAGAAGGAGGAAAAAGAAGAGAAGGGCCCAGGTCAGGAAAAGACCAGTGAAGGCTGAATATTTCTATTTTCACTTGAATTTCTTGTTGCAGGATTGGGGATACCTCTGAAAGGAAAAAAGGATAGAAATCCTATCTTTTCTCTAGTAATAGATTCAGAAATAACACTGCTTAATTTTTAATTTATTCTTTTGTAAAAAGAAATATATTATACATTCATGTTCATAAAGTTTCAAACAATGTGGAAGTACATAGAAGAAAAGATCTCCACTCAACCCACACAGTTGCCTCCTTTCCTGGCTCCGTGGAGAGTCTAGAGTTTAGCCCTCCACATCTTACCCTATGCCCTCACCTATATACGGTGTGTTTTCATAAATACAAAATTTGTGTTCCCGTCTTGTAATAAATGGGATTATGTTGCACATGCTGTTCTTTCTGAAATTTCGCTTATCTTAATAGTGGAAATATTAGACATTTTTACACCTAAATGCATATAGACTTACCTCATTCTTTCTACCAGCTAAATGCTATTCCATAGAATTGATATACCTCTAATTTAAAAACATTTATTTATGTATTTATTTATTTATGAAACAGTCTCTCTGGCTGGAGTGCAGTTCAATGGCATCATCATAGTTCGCTGCAAACTAGTTCACTCAAACACCTGGGCTCAAATGATCCTCTTGCCTCAGTCTCCCAAGTAGCTAGGAATCCTGGCGCATGCCACTACCCCTGGCAAATGTTTCTATTGTTAGTAGAAATGGGATTTCACTCTCCCTCACGCTGGTCCGAAACTCCTGAGCTCAAGCGATAGTCCCATCTTGGCCTCCCAGAGTGCCCAGATTACAGATGCAGCTACTGCTGCTGGCTGATATACCATAATGTTTTAACCCTTTGCCAGTTGAAGGACATACAGGTTGTTTTCAGTTCACTTTTACCAATAAGCTGTAATAACAATGCTTACATATTTCTTTTTGTTTTTTTGTGTGTGTATGCAAGGATTTAACTTGTGTCAAAACTTAGAAAAGAGGAATTATTAACACAATGAGTGTTAACATTGACTTATTTATTGATTCTGCCAAATTGCCTAAGTGGCTGAATCAATCAATATATATATATATATTTTTTGATTTATTTTTAGTGTATAATGGGGGTACAAGTGTTAAGGTTACATATATTGCCCATGACCCCTCCCCCTTGAGTAAGAGCTTCAAGCGTGTCCATCCCCCAAACGTTGCACATCTTACTCTTTGTGGTTGTATATACCCATCCCCTCCTCCCCCCTCCTACCCTCCCGACACCTGATGTTACTCCTATATGTCCACTTAGGTGTTGATCCGTTAATACCAATTTGCTGGTGAGTACATGTGGTGCTTGTTTTTCCATTCTTGAGATACTTCACTTAGTAGAATGGGTTCCAGCTGTATCCAGGAATATATAAGAGGTGCATATCACCGTTGTTTCTTAAAGCTGAGTAGTACTCCATGGTATACATATACCACATTTTATTAATCCACTCATGAATTGATGGGCACTTGGGTTGTTTCCACAGCTTTGCAATTGTGAATTGTGCTGCTATAAACATTCGAGTGCAGGTGTCTTTTTCATAAAGTGACTTTTGATCTTTTGGGTAGATGCCCAGTAGTGGAATTGTTGGATCAAATGGTAGATCTACTTGTATTGCTTCGAGGTATCTCCATATTGCTTTCCACAGAGGTTGAACTAGTTTGCAGCCCCACTAGCAGTGTAGGAGTGTTCCTCACTCTCCACATTCATGCCAGTTCTGTTGTTTGGGGACTTTTTGATAAAGGCCATTCTCATTGGAGTTAAGTGATATCTCATTGTGGTTTTGATTTGCATTTCCCTGATGATTAGAGATGTTGAACATTTTTTCATATGTTTTTTGGCCATTATTCTGTCTTCTTTTGAGAAGTTTCTGTTCATGTCCTTTGACCATTTTTTGATAGGGTTGTTTGATTTTTTCTTGCTGATTTTCCTGCGTTCTCAATAGATTCTAGTTATCAGCCCTTTATCAGATGTGTAGCTTGCAAAAATGTTCTCCCATTCTGTGGGTTGTCTGTTTGCTCTCTTGACAGTTTCTTTGGCTGTGCAGAAGCTTTTTAATTTGATCAGGTCCCATTTGTTTATTTTTGTTGCTGTTGTGATTGCCTTTGGGGTCTTCTTCATAAATTCTTTGCCTAGGCCAATGTCTAGAAGATTATTTCCAACATTTTCCTCTAGAATTCTAATAGTTTCATACCTAAGGTTCAAGTATGTTACCCAGCCTGAGTTGATTTTTGTGAGAGGTGAAAGGTGTGGGTCTTGTTTTAGTCTTCTACATGTGACTATCCAGTTTTCCCAGCACCATTTATTGAATAAGGATACTTTTCCCCAGTGTATGTTTTTGTCTGCTTTGTCGAAGATTAGTTGGCTATATGAGGATAGTTTTATATCTGGGTTCTCTATTCTGTTCCACTGGTCAATGTACCTGTTCTTGTGGCAGTAAAAGCTGTTTAATGACTATAGCCTTGTAGTATAGTTTGAAGTCGGGTAAATTGATACCTCCTATTTTGTTTTTATTGCCTAGGATTGATTTTGCTATACAGGGTCTTCTCTGGTTCCATATGAAGTGTGAAATTATTTTTTCTATATCTGTGAAAAATGATTATGGTATTTTGATAGGGATTGCGTTGACTCTATAGATCACTTTGGGTAATATAGACATTTTAACAATGTTGATTCTGCCGACCCATGAGCATGGTATATTGTTCCATCTGTTTACATCCTCTGCTATTTCCTTCTTCAGTGTTTCATAGTTCTCCCTGTAGAGGTCTTTTACCTCCTTAGTTAAATATATTCCAGGGTACTTTATTTTCTTTGTTGCTATTTTGAAGGGAATTGAGTCTTTGATTTGGTTTTCACTTTTACTATTGTTGGCGTATATGAATGCCTCTGATCTCTGTGTATTGATTTTGTAACCTGAGACTTTACCAAATTCATTTATCAGATCAAGGAGTCTCTTGGTTGAATCCTTGGGGTTTTCTAGGTATAATATCATGCCATTATCAAAGAGTGAGAGCTTGATATCTTCTTCTCCCATTCGGACACCTTTAATTCCGCTCTTTGTCTGATTGCTGTAGCAAGGACTTCCAGCACTATGTTGAATAGAAGTGGAGATAGTGGGCAACCTTGTCTTGTTCCAGTTCTAAGTGGGAATGCTTTCAATTTTTCCCCATTCAGTATGACATTGGCTGTGGGATTGTCATATATGGCTTGTATCATTTTTAGTTAAGCCCCGTCTATGCTTAATTTGTTGAGCTTTCTTATCATAAAAGGGTGTTGAACTTTGTCAAATGCTTTCTCTGCATTTATTGAGAGGATCATATGGTCTTTGTTTTTGCTTCTGTTTATGTGGTGAATTACATTTATAGATTTGCGTATGTTGAACCATCCCTGCATCCCTAGGATGAAGGCCACTTGGTTGTGATGAATTCTTTTTTTGACAAGCAGCTGGATTTGATTGGCTAGGATTTTGTTGAGAATTTTTGCATCTATATTCATAAGGGATATTGGTCTGTAGTCTTCTTTTTTTGCTGCATCCTTTCCTGGTTTTGGTATCAGGGTTTTGTGTGCTTCATAAAATGTGTTGGGAAAGTTTCCATCCTTCTTGATGTTGTCAAAGAATTTCTGCAGGATAGGGACCAGTTCTTCTTTGTAGGTGTGGTAAAATTTGGGTGTGAAACCATCTGGTCCAGGACTTTTCTTTTTAGGAAGGTTTTTTATTGCTGTTTCAATTTCATTACTTGATATTGGTCTGTTCGGGAATTTTATTTCTTCCTGGTTGAGCCTAGGGAGGCTGTGTGTTTCTAAGAAATTGTCTATTTCCTCCACATTTTCCAGTTTGTGTGCATAGAGGTTTTTGTAGTATTCATAAATTATATCTTGTATCTCTGTGGCATCAGTTGTAATTTCTCCTTTGTTGTTCCTGATGGAACTTATTAAAGATTTTTCTTTTCTGCTTTTCATTAGTCTAGCCAAAGGTGTGTCAATTTTATTTATTTTTTCAAAGAACCAACTTTTTATTTTATTAATCTTCCATATAGTTTCCCTGTTGTCAATTTTGTTTAGTTCAGATTTGATCTTAATGATTTCACTTCTTCTGCTGGGTTTGGGGTTTATCTGTTCTTCTTTTTGAGATGATTCATTAGGTTGTCTATTTGTGATCTTTTTGACTTTTTGATATAGGTATTTATGGAAATAAACTTTCCTCTCTCAGGACTGCTTTAGCCGTGTCCCACAGGTTTTGGTAGCTTGTGTCACCTTTGTTGTTTAGTTCAAAGAATCTTTTGATTTCCATCTTTATTTCTTTGTTTATGAAGTGATCATTGAACAGAAGGTTGTTTAGTTTCCATGACTTTGTGTAGAAATGAGGACTCCTGTTAGGATAGATTTGTACATTTATTCCATTGTGGTCTGAAAAGATACCTGGTAGAATTTCTATTTTTTTAAATTGTTTGAGATGTGGTTTGTGTCCTAGGATATGGTCAATCTTAGAGAATGACCCATGAGCTGATGAGAAGAATGTATATTCAGTGGTTTTGGGGTAGAATGTCCTGTAAATATCAGTCAGGCCCATTTGTTCTAGGGTTCTGTTTAAGTACATTATTTCTTTGTTGATTCTCTGTTTGAGGATCTGCCTTGTGCTGTCAGTGGGGTGTTAAAGTCTCCAACTATTATGGTGTTGTTTACCCATTGGTTTAGATCCAGTAGAGTTTGATTTATGAATCTGGGTGCACCAAGGTTGGGTGCGTATATATTTAAAATTGTTATGTCTTCGTGTTGAATGGTACCCTTTACCATTATATAGTGACCTTCTTTGTCTTTTATTACTTTTGTTGATTTAAAAACTAAGTTATCTGTGATTGGCACTGCAACACCAGCTTTGTTTTGGTCTCTGTTTGATTGAAATATTGTTCTCCACCCCTTTACCTTTTGTCTAATTGCATCCTTGCAGGATGTGTTTCCTGAAGGCAGCAGATACTTGGCTTGTGTTTTTTTTTATCCATTTGGCCACACTATGTCTCTTGAGTGGGGAGTTCAAGCCATCCACATTTATTGAGATAACTGAAAGGTGGGGCAGATTTCTGTTCATTATGTTGGGTTGAACTTTGTTGCTTTGTTTTCTCTCTTGAGCCATTGTAGTATCTGGGCTTTGATCTTTAGGTTTGAGTAGATTTACATTCGTGTTTATTGTGCTGCTCCGCGGGTAACACTGTTTTGAGTACTTCTTGAAGGGCTGGCCTTATCTTGGTTAATTCCCTCAGTCTTTGCTTATCTGAGAATGTCTTGATTTCTCCTTCATATATAAAACTTAGTTTTGCAGGCAATAAGATTCTAGGCTGGACATTGTTTTGTTTCAGATGAGTGAGAATGGGGCCTAGTCTCTCCTTGCTTGTAAAGTCTCAGTAGAGAAGTCTGGTGTTATTTGAATTGGCTTTCCCTTGTATGTTACTTGCTTATTTCATCTTACAGCTCTTAGAAGGGCCTCTTTAGTTGATATTTTGGTCATTTTGATGACTGCATGTCGTGACATCTTCCTGTTTGCATTGAATCTCCCAGGAATTCGATTTAAGTCCTCTGGCCTTCTTGAACTTGTATCTGGAGATTTTTAGCAAGGCCTGGGAAATTTTCCTCTATTATATCTTCAAATAGCTTGTCCAACCCTTACATGTTTTCTTCTTCCCCTTCTGATAACCATATGACCCTCAAATTAGGTTTCTTCATATAATCCCACATCTCTTATAGGCTTTGCTCTTTTCTCTTGTTTCTCTGCTCTATCTCTGTGACTGATTTATTTAATTGGAAGGTGTTATCTCCAATCTCTGAGATTCTTTCTTCTGTTTGATCTACCCTGTTCTTGAGGCTTTCCACTGTATTTTGTAGTTCACTGCATTGATTCTTCATTTCCAGGAGTTCAGTTAAACTTTTCTTAATTGTATCAATTTCTTTAGTGAATTTTTGTTCCAGGTCCTGGAGGCTTTTTGTGGTTTCTTTCTATTGGTTATCCAATTGTTCTTGCAGGTTGTTGAATTTTCTTATGATCCACATTCGAAATTCCTCTTCTGTCATTTTGGTTGACATTTTGGTTCTGATTTTGATTGGTGTCTGTTTCTAAGGGGCTGGTGCTCCTCTTTGGGGGTGTGGTTTCCATTTGGTTCTTCATATTTCCGGAGTTCCTTCGCTGATTCCTTCCCATGTGGATCAGTTGTTGCTTCTTTCCTTTAGGTTTTCGTTTGGGTATTCACATGCCTTATTTAGTTTTTGAGCTGGTAGGTGGTGTCTGTTGGTGAGATTTGACCACTCCCTGTATGATGAGTCAGTAGGTGCCGTTAAAATGGTGTGCAGGTTGTCCTCCATGTCTATAGGTGACGCTTGCTTGGAGGAATAGGCTACACTGTTGTTTTTGCATCCTGTAACCAGCTCTTGTTCCTCTAGGGAGGCACTCTAGTGCCTCAGGTGGTGGTTGGGGCCCTGGGACTTCCAGGTGTGTCCTTTTCTCCTCCTCAGGGCTGGTCTGGGAGTGGGTCTGGGTGGAGCCATGTTGGGTATGTCTGCCCTCGGGCACCACCAATGCCGTTAGCAGGGGTCAAAGTTCTATTCTCTGCTTCTGGGAAAAGCTGTCAGGGAGGGGCTGGAATGGCCCCACTCAGTCAGAAAGTCTGTGTGTGGGGGTGGGGCTGTCTGAGACCCGCAGTCTGGAGCGGGCCTCGCTGCTTTCCACCCTCCACAAATCTGCGTCTACTCCTGGGCCTCTGTCAGCAGGCCAGACCTCACACCACTGGGCCTCCCCTGGTTGTGATGCCAGCTGGGAAGTTCCCTGCACAGGAACGCCACCTGGGCTGGCGCACAGCCTCCCTTTGGGAGGAAGGTTGCCCTCTAGGACTCTGATCTGCCCCTGAAGGCACACACACCTCAGTAGGCTGTTCACGTATATCCCTTCTGTGCCCCGGGCAATGCGAGACCTCGGTGCATGGGATGTGGTCTGCAGGTCTTACCTCTGGGCCCCAGAGTTCAAACTCTATCCCCACCAGGGAAAGAAGTGCCAGTCCCAATTCACCCATGGGGAGCCCAAGCTGGGTCTATGTCTCTCAGCCTCAGGGTCTACCCTGTTCTCCTGGGATCACTGTGCCGGCAGCACCTGGGAGAGCTGGCAGATAGGGAGCTCACAGTCTGAGTTCCCCTTAGTCAGCTGTGGGGTCCCAAAAGGGAAGGTCCTGTTCTCTGGAGGTGCCTCCGGCTGGTGGCTATACTGTCTCTCTCAGCAGCCGTGGATAGGGTCGGGGGAAGAGAGAATGAGGCAATATGGCACCTGCCACACGGCTCGGGTCTGTGCACAGGGAAGTGCTCTGTGGGAGTTGGGAGCCTGGTGCCGCGTCCGCTACAGGCTTACCGCTTGCTGGCGATGGCTGTCTCTGGGCTGGTGTCCATGGGTCTCTCCATCTGCTGGGGAGCCCACCAGCAGTCTGAGATGCAAGGGAGGGGAAAGTTAACTGCTCTACCTACCCTTGCCATTGGTCTCCAGGCTGCTCCGGAGGTCTCTGCTTCCAGTTCTCCTCCACAACCTCCTCCCGTGGAGTCTCCTGTGGTCTCAGGTACCCCTCCTTCCGACCTTCATCCAATGTATGGTCATCTTCTTGCTTCTTTCTTCTAATTTCTGCTAGAATCTGTCTTTTCTGCGGAGATACTCTGTCTGGTGGTATTTCTCGACTGCCATCTTGATTGGCACTGTTGTATCATGGTTGGTGATTCACATGTACCACTCTTCCAGGAGATGCTGAAATTCTCAAGGACACACAGGCAAAGTTCAACAAATGTTTGTGGAATTGAATGAACAGAAGTACATAGGAATCTTTGGTATTGGCTAATTGATCAGGGGTTCCTGGCTCTGTTGGGTACAACGAAGTCACCAAAATGAGCTAGTACTCTGGGAGTTGCTGCCGAGAATGTTTCACCAGGTTGTGATCAAATATGGCAATGCTATAAAGGAGGGGACCTCAAACTTTTTAAACAGGGGGCCAGTTCACTGTCCCTCAGACTGTTGGAGGGCTATTGGAGAGTGCGGCGCACATTCCACACATGCGCACTGTGGGCCCGGGATGAGTCAGCTGCTAATCAGGACAGGCAGCTGGGGTAAAAACACCTGGCGGGCAGGCTGGATAAGTGTCCTCGGTGGGCTGCATGTGGCTCATGGGCCATAGTTTGAGAATGCCTGCTATACAGCATTCTCAATATATTTTTCTACCAATAACAGATGAAACAAACAAGCCATCTCCCCACACTCAGCCAAACTTTGCAAAGCTGATGGATAAAATCATCCTGTTTTAATTGGTATTTTCTTGATTATGTGGGAAGTTAAACAGTTTTTCATTTGTATTGGTCATTTAAATTTCCTTTTCTATGAATTACTCATTTTTTGTCAATGTTATTGAATTGAGGTGTTTGTCCTTTCCTTCATTATATGAGAGAGTTCACTAAATATTCTAGTAAGTATAAATATACTTTTCTTGTCTTTTTTCTTATTAAAGCTTAAAATTTAACATATAAACCTATCATGGTCCTGATTTTATAAGATAGATGCACAGTAATTGTTATAAATAAAGTGATGCTGAAAGTTACTGACAAATTCCACCAGCACTGCCAGGTATAAAGTAGTTCCTGTGATCTTCAAGGTGGCAGATTTGCTTCTACCTTTATTTCAGGAGAAGTTTTTTCTGCTTTATCTCTGAAAAATTTTTCTCTTTCAATTTTTTGGCCAAATTATTCTTACATTGGAAAAACATTAGCCTTCGCAGCTTTTATCTGCTGCCTAGTGCTTTCATCTTTTCAGCCTTTTACTTTGTGTTAATAATGGTCGTCTCAAACTTTTCCTCCATGACCATTCTTTAGTTTTTAATAGGTTTTTTTTCTTGTAATTGCTAGTTTTTTAAAAAATAGATTTTTTCTTTTTAGGGGGATCTTGATTTGTTTTTACCACTGTGCAATCTCCACTTTACCTGATTATTTTGTTAATTTATTGTCCCATTTTCACGTTCTTGTTTTATTTAGGTTTTGTCTGACATTAAGCACTGTGGGGACTTCCTGCTTATCTTCTTCAGATTGCATTCTGTGTTCCTTTGTTCTCCCCTGTGCCTGCCGTGGCTGTTGTGCTTCACCCCAAACTTCCCACTTCCTCAGACTCTATCAGGGTGAAATGTTTTCTTCACATTTCCTGCCTTGTCTGAGGCCAAATTGTTTTCTATCTGAGCCGCAGATTGAAAGGTCTATTTTGATTCTTAACAATTTTTCTGAGGACATGATTAATTGATTAAACCTTTTCCCCACTGATTTGCAGTGCTATCCTTTTCCTTAACCAAGTTCCCATACAGGTGGGTGCATTTCTGTGTTCTCTCTTCTCTGCCGTTGGTCCATGATTGCCTCTGCTTGTGCCAGAACTGCACTGTCAGAAAGGTGACAGCGTCCCAATAACTCCTGATACATGGTAGAGAAAATCTCCTTCTCCTCTCCCTCCAAAGTGTCTTGACCCTTGTGCTTCCAAATCAGCTCCTCAAAATCTTATTGGGAATTTGTATGAGATTGCATTGGGTCTATACACCAATTTCAAGAGAAGTGACATTTTTACAATATTATGTCTTCTATCTCATGTATATGGTATATTTTTATATTACTAATTTTAAAATATTTTCTAATAAATTTCTATTTTTCTTTTTGAAGGCTTTGGAATTCTAGATTTCTTCATAGATATTTCATATATTTATGCTATTATAAACTACAATAATCCTCCCATATCCATAATTTTGTTTTCCATGGTTTCAGTTAACCAGTGGTTAACCAAGGTCTGAAAATATTCAATGGAAAATTCCAGAAATAAACAATTTATAAGTTATAAATTGCATGCCATTCTGAATAGCATGATGAAATCTCATGTAGTCCCTCTCAGTCCCACCTGAGACGTGACCCACCCCTTTGTCCAGCACCTTTACGCTGTAGATCCCACACGCCTGCCCATTAGTCACTTAGAAACTTTCTTGGTTATGAGATCAACTGTTGTGGTCTCGCAGTGCTGTGTTCAAGGAGCCCTTATTTTACTTAATAGTAGCCCCAACCTAGGAGAGTAATGATTCTGGCAACCCACATATACCAGAATATTTTCTAATATTTATGGCATCTAGAGATGCCATAAATCGCTCCCTTTAAGTGAAAAAGTAAACATTGTAGATGATAAAAAAAGAAAAGACAATTGTATGCTGAAGTTGCCTAAGATCTACTGTACAGTGAAATATTTTGAGGGAGAGAGAGACCACACTCACATTGTAGGGAGTATGATACTATCTTCTCTCTTCCATATGAATTTGTTTAGGTGACCTCTGTTCTGATCTATGGTTTTTTTTTCAATACTGAAATGTTTTGCCTACTATGATTTTATAGGTAATATTCTGTAACCTTTTGTGGTAGGATTCAGTCAAAAGACACTGAATGAAAGATTAAATTTAGGAAGAATTTACATTTTAAACAAATCTGAATGATCCCAGCTATGAATATGTATATCTCTTCATTTATTCAAGTGTTCTGAAATCTTTATGATTTGTTTTTTGTTCTTGATGTTCTAGATTTTCATGATAATATATATAAGTATATGCTTTAAATATTCATTCTCTGAGCCCATAGGCTTTAAAAAATGTATGTAAAACTGTGTTTGTTTATTTATTTTGGGAGGTTGTAAATTTTTCAGTTAAAATTATATCCAAAGTTTAAAAACAAATGTCATTTTACAGAAAAGCATAATGTAATACTTTGGAAACACAGAACATGATATAAATTGCTTGAATTAAAAAGTGACCAGAAGTTAAAATACTTGGTTGTGATTGCCTTTTTATTTCTTTCCTTTTTTTTTCGGTGTCATTGAGATATAATTGACAAAGTTGGATAAATTTAAGATGTATAACGTGATCATTTGATATACGTATATATTGTACAATGATTGCCACATTCAAGTTAGTTAACATATCCATCACCTCAAATAGTTACCTTTTTGTGTGTGTGTGGTGAGAACATTTAAGATCTATTCTCTTTGTAACTTTCAAGTATACAAGGGCTCTCTAGAAAGTATCCAGCCATTGTTAACACTATTTTTCATATTACATGGCTGGATACTTTCCAGAGAGGTCTCATACAATACGTTAATATTAACTATAGTCACCATATGGTACATCAAATACCCAGAATTGTTTATCTTATAAGTGAACTTTTATACACTTTGACCAACTTTTCTCCATTTCCCCCACTCCCCAAGCCCTGGCAACTGCCATTCACTCTCCATGATTCTACATTTTTAGATTCCACAATCAGTGAGATCATACAGTTGTCTTTCTGTGTCTGACTTATCTCACTGAGCATAATGCCCTCAAGATTAATCTGTGGTATCACAAACGGTAGGATTTCCTTCTTTTTTTATGGCTGAATATTCCATTGTGTGTGCATCTAAAATATATCATACATATTAATATAGAATAATATTCCTTGTATTTCTTTATCCATTCATCCATTAACAGACACTTAGGTTATTTTCATGTCTAGGCTAGTGTGAATAATGCTGCAGCTAACCTTGGGGTGCAGATAACCCTTCAAGATACTGATTTTTGAGAGAGGATTACAAGATCACAGATAAGAAAAATCGTCAGCCAGAGTGTCTCTGCAAAAAAGACAGATTTTTGAAGAAAGTGAAAAAAATAAACATTGCAAACATACATTGGACAAGGGTCAGAAGGAAGGATACCTGGGACTACAGGAGACTCCAGGAGAAGAAGTTGCAGAAGAAAACTGGAAGGAGAAAATCCCCTGACAGGCTTGGAGACCAGCAATGAGGGTAGGTGGAGTGGTTAACTTTCCCTTCCCTTGAATCTCAGACTGCTTGAGGGCTCCCCGGTGGTTGGAGAGACCTACTAACACCAGCCCACAGATGGCTGCTGCCAGTGAGCAGTGAGCCTCTTGCAGATGGCACACCATGCTCCAAGCTCCCTCAGGGCCCCTCGCTGTGCACAGACCTGAGCCCATCAGCAGGCGGCATATTGCTCCATTCTCGCCTCCCCCTTTTCTATCCGTGGCTGCCAAGACAGACAACTTAGCCACCACCCAGAGGCATCACCAGGGAATGGAACTTTTCTTTTTAGGGCACTAGAGCAGACAGAGGGGTACTCAGGCTGTGAGCTCCCTACCTGCTGGCCCTCCCAGGTGCTGCTGGCATGGTGACTCCAGGAGAATGAGGCAGATCCAAAGACGGAGAGAAATCGATTCAGCTTGGACACCCCATGGGTGAATTAGGACCAACAGTCCTCTCCCTGGTGGGGTCATTTATTGAATTATGGGGCTCAGGGGTCAGACCTGCAGACCAGATCAAATACACCCAGGTCTCGATTGCATTGCCCTGGGGCACAGAAGGGATAATTGTGAATGAGCCTACTACGGTGTGTGTGCTGTCAGGGGCAGATCAGCATGCTTGAGGGGCAACCCTCCTCCCATGGGATGGCCATGTGCCTAGCCCAGGCTATGATCCTGGGCAGGGAACCTCCTAGCCTGCATCACAGCCAGGAGAGACCCGGTGGTATGAGGTCTGGCCTGCTGGCAGAGTCCTAGGAGAATCTGCAGAGTAGGCGAGGGTGGAAAGGGGTGAGGTCAGCTCCAGACTTCAGGTCTCAGACAGACCAACCCACACATGCAGACTTTTTGGCTAGGTGGGGCCATTCCAGCTCCTCCTGTACAGCTTCTCCCAGAAGCAGAGAACAGAACTTTGACCCCTGCTAACAGCAATTGTGGTGCTTGAGAGCAGGCTTACCCAACCCAGCTCCACATAGACTCACTCCTGGACCTGCCCCCACTGAGGTGAAGAATAAGGACACACCTGGAAGTCCCAGGGTCCCACTGACCACCTGAGGCACAAGAGTGCCTCTCCAGAGAAACAAGAGCTGGTTACAGGCCCATAAAACAACACTGTAGCCAGCACCTCCAAGCAAGCACCACCTACTGACAGGGAGGTTATTCTGCACACAATTTTATTTATTTATTATATATATATTTTTATTTTAGCATATTATGGCAGTACAAATGTTAAGGTTACATATATTGCCCATGCCCCCCTACCCCCTCGATCAGAGCTTCAAACATGACCATCCCCCAAACGTTGCACATCTCACTTATTAAGTTTGTATGTACTCATCCCCTCCCTCCCCCTCCAACCTGCCCGAGACCCGATAAATGTTATTCCTATATACTCACTTAGGTGTTGATCCGTTAATGCCAATTTGCTGATAAGTACGTGTGGTGCTTGTTTTTCCATTCTTGAGATACTTCACTTAGTAGAATGGGTTCCAACTCTATCCAAGAAAATACAAGAGGTGCTATATCACCATTGTTTCTTAAAGCTGAATAGTACTCCATGGTATACATATACCACATTTTATTAATCCACTCATGTATTGATGGGCACTTGGATTGTTTCCACATCTCTGCAATTGTGTATTGTGGCACTATTAATATTTGAGTGTAGGTGTCTTTTTCGTAGAGTGACTTTTGTTCTTTTGGGTAGATGCCCAGTAACGGGATTGCTGGATCAAATGGTAGATCTACTTGTATCCCTTTAGGTATCTCCATATTGCTTTCCACAGAGGTTGAACTAGTTTGCAGTCCCACTAGCAGTGTAGGAGTGTTCCCTTCTCTCTGCATCCATGCCAATATTTATTATTTGGGGAGTTTTTGATAAAGGCCATTCTTACTGGAGATAAGTGATATCTCATTGCAATTTTGATTTGCATTTCCTTAATGATTAGAGACGTTGAGCATTTTTTCATATGTTTGTCGGCCATTATTCTGTCTTTTTTTGAGAAGTTTCTGTTCAAAAGTTTGTCCATTTTTTGATAGGGTTTGATTTTTCCTTGCTGATTTTCCTGAGTTCTAAATAGATTCTAGTTATAAGCCCTTTATCAGATGTGTAGCTTGTGAAAATTTTCTCCCATTCTGTGGGGTATCTGTTTGCTCTCTTGACATTTTCTTTGGCTGTGCAGAAGCCTTTTAATTTGATCAGGTCCCATTTATTTATTTTTGTTGTTGCTGTGATTGCCTTTGGGGTCTTCTTCATGTATTCTTTGCCTAGGCCAATGTCTAGAAGAGTATTTCCAACATTTTCCTCTAGAATTCTAATAGTTTCAAACCTAAGGTTCAAGACTGTTTCCCAGAGTGAGTTGATCTTTGTGAGAGGTGAAAGGTGTGGGTCCTGTTTCAGTTTTCTACATATGGCTATCCAGTTTTCCCAGCACTATTTATTGAATAAGGACTCTTTTCCCCAGTGTATGTTTCTGTCTGCTTTGTCAAAGATTAGATGGCTATATGAGGATGGCTTTATATCTGGGTTCTCTGTTTTGTTGTACTGGTCAATTTCCCTGTTCTTGTGCCAATCTAAAGCTTATTTAATTACTATAGCCCTGTAGTATAGTTTGAAGTTTGGTAAATTGATACCTCCTATTTTGTTTTTATTGCCTAGGATTGATTTTGCTATACTGGGTCTTCTCTGATTCCACATGAAGCATAAAATTATTTTTTCTATATCTGTGAAAAATGATGAAGGTATTTTTATAGGGATTGCATTGACTCTGTAGGTCACTTTGGGTAGTATAGACATTTTAATAGTGTTGATTTTGCCGACCCATGACCATGGTATTTTCTTCTACCTTTTTACATTCTCTGTTATTTCCTTCTTCAGTGCTTGATAGTTCTCCATGTAGAGGTCTCTTACCTCCTTAGTTAAATATATTCCTAGGTAATTTATTTTCTTTGTTGCTATTTTGAAGGGAATTGAGTTTTTCATTTGGTTCTCACTTTGACTGTTGTTGGCATATATGAATGCCTCTGATTTTTGTGTATTGATTTTGTATCCTGAGACTTTACTAAATTCATTTATCAATTCAAGGAGTTTCTTGGTTGAATTCTTGGGGTTTTCTAGGTATAATATCATGTCATCAGCAAAGAGTGAGAGTTCGATCACTTCTGCTCCCATTTGGACACCCTTAATTCTGTTCTCTTGTCTGATTGCTGTAGCAAGGACTTCCAGCACTATGTTGAATAGAAGTGGAGATAGTGGGCAACCTTGCCTTGTTCCAGTTCTAAGTGGGAATGCTTTCAATTTTTCTCCATTCAGCATGACATTTCCTGTGGGTTTGTCACATATGGCTTTTATCATTTTTAGTTAAGCACCGTGTATGCCTATTTTGTTGAGCATTCTTATCATAAAAGAGTGTTGAATTTTGTCAAATGCTTTTTTAGTGTCCATTGAGAGGGTCATATGGTCTTTATTTTTGCCTCTGTTTATATGGTGAATTACATTTATAGATTTGCATATGTTGAACCATCGCTGCATCCCTGGGATGAAGCCCACTTGGTTGTGATGAATTATTTTCTTGACAAGCACCTGTATTCAATTGGCTAGGAGTTTGTTGAGAATTTTAACATCTGTATTCATAAGGGATATTGGTCTGTAGTTTTCTTTTTTTGCTGCATCCTTTCCTGGTTTTGGTATCAGGGTTATGTTTGCTTTATAAAATGTGTTGGGAATGATCCTGTCATTCTTGATGTTGTGGAATAGTTTCTGCAGGATAGGCACCTATTCTTCTTTGTACGTGTGGTAAAATTCAGGTGTGAAACCATCTGGTCCAGGACTTTTCTTTTTAGGAAGGTTTTTTATTGCTGTTTCAATTTCATTACTTGATATTGGTCTTTTCAGGAATTTTATTTCTTCCTGGTTAAGCTTAGGGAGGCTGTATGTTTCTAAGAAATTGTCTATTTCCTCCACATTTTCCGGTTTGTGTGCATAGAGGTTTTTGTTGTATTCATAAATTTTACCTTATATCTCCATTGTAATTTCTCCTTTATTAGAAGCTTATTAGAGATTATGGAGCTTATTAGAGATTTTTCTTTTCTGCCTTTCGTTAGTCTAGCCAAAGGTGTGTCAATTTTGTTTATTTTTTCAAAGAACCAACTTTTTGTTTTATTAATCCTCTGTATAGTTTCCCTGTTGTCAATTTCATTTAGTTCTGATTTGATCTTAATGATTTCACTTCTTCTGCTGGGTTTGTGGTCCGTCTGTTCTCCTTTTTCCAGCTCTTTGAGCTTATTCATTAGGCTATCTATTTGTGATATTTTCGACTTTTAGATTTAGGAATTTATGTAAATAACCTTCCTCTCAGAACTGCTTTAGCTGTGTTCCACAGGTTTTGATAACTTGTGTCTCCTTTGACATTTAGTTCAAAGAATCTTTTGATTTTCATCTTGATTTCCTCATTTATGAAGTGATCATTCAGCAGAAGATTGTTTAGTTTCCATGTCCTTGTGTAGAAATGAGAGTTCATGTTATGGTTAATTTCTACATTTATTCTATTGTGATATAAAAAGATACATGGTATAATTTCTATTTTTTAAAATTTTTTGACACATGCTTTGTGTCCTAGGATATTGTCAATCTTGGAGAAGACCCATGAGCTGATGAGAAGAACATATATTCAGTGGTTTTGGGGTAAAATGTCCTGTAAATGTCAGTAAGGCTCATTTGTTCTAGGGTTCTGTTTAAGTATATTATTTCTTTGTTGATTTTCTGTTTTGAGGATCTGTCCTGTGTTGTCAGCGGGGTGTTAAAGTCTCCAGCTATTATGGTGTTGTTGTTTATCCATTTGTTTAGATCAAGTAGAGTTTGCTTTATCAATCTGAGTGCACCTAAGGTGGGTGCATATCTATTTAGAATTGTTATGTTTTCCTGTTGAACTGTACCCCTCACCAATATATAGTGGCCTTCTTTGTCTTTTCTTAACTTTTGTTGATTTAAAAACTAAGTTGTGTGTAATCAGCACTACCACGCCAGCTTTCTTCGGCTTCTGTTTGATTGAAATATTGTAATCCTCCCCTTTACCTTTAGTCTAACTGCATCCTTTCAGGTTAGATGTGTTTCCTGCGGGAAGCAGATACTTGGTTTGTATTTTTTTTATCCATTCAGCCAGCCTATGTCTCTTGTTTGGGGAGTTCGAGCCATTCACATTTATTGGGAAAACTGATAGTTGGGGCAATTTTCTGTTCATTATGTTGAATTGAACTTCGTTGCTTTGTTTTCTCTCTTGAGACGTTGTGCTATCTGGCCATTGATCTTTAGCTTTTGAGTAGATTTACATTCGTGAGTGTTTGTTGTGCTGATCTGTGGGTAACACTGTTTTGAGTATGTCTTAAAGGGCTGGTCTTGTCATGGTGAATTCCCTCAGTCTTTGCTTATCTGGGAATATCTTGATTTTTCCATCTTATACAAAACTTAGTTTTGCAGGGAATAAGATTCTAGGCTGGGCATTATTCTGTTTCAGAAGAGTGAGAATGGGGCCACAGTCTCTCCTTTCTTGTAAGGCTTCAGTAGAAAAGTCTGGCATTATTCCGATAGGCTTTCCTTTGTATGATACTTGTTTCTTTCATCTTACGGCTCATAGATGGGCCTCTTCAGTTGATATTTTGGTCATTCTGATGGCCACATGTCATGGTGTCTTCCTGTTTGCATTGAATTTCTCAGAGGTCCTTTGAGCTTCTTGAACTTGTACATCTAGATTTTTAGCAAGGACTGGGAATTTTTTCTCTATTATATCTTCAAATGACTTATCTAAACCTTGAATATTTTCTTCCACTTTTGGTAACCCTATAACCTTCACATAAGGTTTCTTCACATAATCCCACATTTCTTGAAGGCTTTGCTCTTTTCTTTTTTTTCTCTACTCTATCTCTTTGACTGACTTATTTAATTGGATGGTGTTATCTTCAATCTCTGAGATCATTTCTTCTGTTTGATCTACCCTGTTCTTGAGGGTTTCCACTGTGTTTTGTAGTTCCCTGAATTGATTCTTCATTTCCAGAATTTCAGTTTGATTTTTCTTTATTATTTCAATTTCTTTATTGAATTTTTCTTCCAGGTCCTGGAATCTTTTTGTGATTTCTTTGTGTTGGTTATCTAGTTTTTCTTGCAAGTTATTGAATTTTCTTACAATCCATGTTTAAAATTTTTCTTCTGTCATTTTAGTAGTCTGATTTTGGTTGATGTCTATTTCTTAGGGGCTGGTGTTCCTCTTTGGGGATGTGCTTTCCGTTTTAGTCTTCATATTTCTAGAGTTCCTTCGCTGATTTCTTCCCATCTGGATCAGTTGTTGCTTCTTACCTTTAGGTTTTGTTTGGATAATCACTCCCCCTATTTAGTCTCTGAGCCAATAGGTGCTGTTTATGGGTGACATTAGACCACACCTTGTGTAATGAGTCAGTAGATGCCATAGAAGGGTGTGCAGAATGACCTTCCTGTCAGTAGGTGGCACTTGCTGGGAGGAGCAGGCTACACTGTTGTTTTTGGATCCTGTAAGCAACTCTTCTTCCTCTGGAGAGACACTTTAGTGCCTCAGATGGTGGATCCGACCCTGGGACTTCCAGGTGTGTCATTATTCTCTACCTGAGTGAGGGCTGGTCTGGGAGTGTGTCTGGGCAAAGCTGGGTTGGGTAAGCCTTCTCTCAAACACCACAAATGCTGTTAGCAGGGGTCAAAGTTCTCTTCTCTGCTTCTGGGAGCTGTAAGGGACAGGCTGGAATGGCCCCACTCAGCCAGAAAGTCTGCTTGTTGGCGTGGGGCTGTCTGAGACCTGCAGTCTTCAGCAGGCCTCACTCCTTTCCACCCTTCCCAATTCCACAGCTTCTCCTGGGCTTTTGCCAGCAGGCCAGACCTCATGCAACTGGGTCTCCTCTGGCTGTGATATGGGCCGGGAGTTTTCCTGCACAGGGTTGCTGCCTAGGCTGGGCACACGGCCCCCCCTTGGGAGGAGGCTTGTCCTCAAGCATGCTGATCTGCCCCTGAAGGCACACACACCTTAGTAGTCTCATTCACAAATATCCTTTCTGTGCCCCAGGCAATGCGAGACCTAAGTGCATGGGATCTTGTCTGCAGGTCTGACATCTGGGCCCCGGAATTAAATCCCTGAGGACACCAGGGAGAGGAGTGTAAGTTCTCATTCACTCATAGGGAGCCCAAGCTGGGTCAATGTCTCTCAGCTTCATGGTCTGTCCTATTCTCCTGGAATCTCCAAGCCAGCAGCACCTGGGAGGACTAGTGGGTAGCAGGCTCACTATCTGAGTACCCCTAAGTCAGCTGTAGGGCACCAAAAGGGAAGGTCCCGTTCCCTGGAGATGCCCTCAGCTGGTGGCTATATTGTTTCTCTCTGCAGCTGCAGATAGGGGAGCAGCAGGTGAAAATGTAGCAATATGGCGTCTGCCAAGCAGCTCAGGTCTGTGCACATTGAGGTGCCCCAAGGGAGTAGAGAGCCTGGTTCTGGGTCTGCTACAGGCTTACCACTCACTGGTGGTGGCAATCTCTGGGCAGGTGTCTGCAGGCCTCTCCAGCTGCTGGGGTGCCCACCAGCAGTCTGAGATTCAAGGGAGGGGAAAGTTAGCTGCTCCACCTACCTTTGCCACTGGTCTCCAAGTTTCTCAGGAGCTCATTTCTTCCAGTTCTTCTCCGCAGCCTCCTCCTGTGGAGTCTCCCATAGTTTCAGGTACCCCTCCTTCTGACCCTTGTCCGATGTATGCTTGTCTACTTGCTTACTTCTTCTAGAATCTGTCTTTTTTGCAGAGACACTCTGGCTGGCAGTGTTTTTCATATGCTATATTGCTCCCTCTCCTCCCTCCTTACAATTTGACTGCATCTACTGACTCATCATACAGGGTGTGGTCAAATCTCACCCACAAACACCACCTACTGGCTCAGAGATTAAACAGGATGTGTCATTATCCAAATGAAAATCTAAAGGCAAAAACAACAACTGATCCAGATGGGAAAGAATCAGCAAAAAACTCCAGAAGTATGAAGAATCAGACAGAAAGCACACCCCCAAAGAGGAACACTAGCTCTCAAGAAATGGATATCAACCAAAGTCAGAACAATAAAATGACAGAAGAAAAATTTCGAACATGGATTTTAAGAAAGCTCAATGACATGCAAGAAAAAATGGATAACGAACACAAAGAAACTGCAAAAAAAATTCCAGGATTTGCAAGAAATATTCACTAAAGAAATTGAAATATTAAAGAAAAATTAGACTGAACTCCTGGAAATGAAGAATCTATTCAGGGAACTACAAAATACAGTGGAAAGCCTCAAGAACAGGGTAGATCAAAGAGAAGAAAGAATCTCAGAGATTGAAGATAACACTTTCCAATTAAATAAGTCAGTCAAAGAGATAGAGCAGAGAAAAAAAAGAAAAGAGCAAAGCCTTCAAGAAATGTGGGATTATGTGAAGAAGCCTAATGTGAGGGTTATGTGGATTCCCAAAGGGGAAGAACAAAACATGCAGGGGTTGTATAAGCTCTTTGAAAATATAATAGAGGAAAATTTCCCAGGCCTTGCTAAAAATCTAGATATCCAAATACAAGAAGCTCAAAGAACCCCTGTGAGTTTGAATGCAAACAGGAAGACACAACGACATGTAGTCATCAGACTGATGAAATATCAACTAAAGAGGCCCATCTACAAGCTGTAAGGCAAAAGAAGAAAGTAACATACAAGGAAAAGCTGATCCAAGTAACGCCAGACTTTTCAACTGAAACCTTACAAGCAAGGAGAGACTGGGGCCACATTCTCACTCTTCTGAAATAGAATAATGCTCAGCCTGGAATCTTATACCCTGCAAAACTAAGTTTTGTATATGAAGGAGAAATAAAGACATTCTCAGATAAGCTAAGACTGAGAGAATTCACCAAGACAAGACCAGCCCTCCAAGACATGCTCAAAACAGTGTTTCCCACCAATCAGTAAAATAAACACTCATGCATGTAAAACCACTCAAAAGCTAAAGATTAAAAGCCAGAAATCATAATGGCTCAAGAGAGAACACAAAGCAACAAAGTTCAACCCAACCAAATTAACAGAAATCTGCCCCACCTAACATTTCTCTCAATAAATGTGAATGGCTTGAACTCCCCACTCAAGAGACATAGGCTGGCTGAATGGATAATAAAAAATACAAACCAAGTATCTTCTTTTTTCAGGAAGCACATGTAATGTGCCAGGATACATTTATACTAAAGGTAAAGGGGTGGATAACAATATTTCAAGTAAACGGAAGCCAAAAGAAGGCTGGTGTTGTGGTTGTGATTTCATATAACTTAGTTTTTAAATCAACAAAAGGAATGAAACACCAAGAAGGTCACTGTATAATAGTGAAGGGTACAGTTCAACAAGAACACATAACAATTCTAAATATGTATGCACCCAACATAGGTGCACCAGATTCATAAAGCAAACTCTACTTGATCTAAACAAATGAATAAACAGCAACTCCATAATAGCTGGAGACTTCAACATCCTACTGACAGCACAGGACAGATCCTCAAAATAGACCATTAGCAAAGAAATAATGAACTTAAATAGAACTCTAGAACAAATGTGCCTGACTGACATTTACAGGACATTCTACCAAAAACCACTGAATATACATTCTTCTCATGGGTCATTCTCTAAGATTGACCATATCCTAGGACACAAAGCACTTCTCAAACAATTTAAAAAAATAGAAATTATACCATGTATCTTTTCAGACCACAATGGAATAAATGTAGAAATCAATCATAATAGGAGTCCTCATTTCTACACAAAGTCATGGAAACCAAACAACCTTCTGCTGAATGATCACTTCATAAATGAGGAAATCAAGATGGAAATCAAAAAATTCTTTGAATTAAATGACAAAGTTGACACAAGTTACTAAAACCTGTGGGACACGCTAAAGCAGTCCTGAGAGGAAATTTTATTTCCACAAATGCCGATATCCAAAAGTCAAAAAGATCACAAATAAGCAACCTAATGAATTGTCTCAAAGAGCTGGAAAAAGAATAACAGACCAACTCCAAACCCAGCAGAAGAAGTGGCATCATTAAGATCAAATTAGAACTAAATGAAATTGACAACAGGGAAACTATATGGAGGATTAATAAAAAAAATGTTGATTCTTTTAAAAAAATAAACAAAATTGACATGCCTTTGGCTAGATTAACAAAAAGCAGAAAAGAAAAATCTCTAATAAACTCCACCAGGAACAATAAAGGAGAAATTACAACTAATGCTGTGGAGATACAAGATATAACTTATGAATACTACAAAAACCTTTATGCACACAAACTGGACAATGTGGAGGAAATGGACAAATTCTTGGAAACACACAGCGTCCCTAGGTTCAACCAGGAAGAAACAGAATTCCTTAACCAACCTATCACAAGTACTAAAATTGTAACAATAATAAAAAATCTTCCTAAAAACAAAGTCCTGGACCAGGTGGTTTCACATCTGAATATTGCCACAGCTACAAAGAATAACTAGTGCATATTTTGCAGAAATTATTCCACAACATGCCAAGAAAATCTAGAAATACTTTACTAAAGGTAAAACACAAATTGGCAATATTATAAATGCATGGTTAATATTTTTCAAACCAATTCTATTTCTATCTAACACTAACAAACAATTTGGAAAGCAATACTACTTAAAGTGGCACCAAAAAGAATAAAATAACTAGGAATAAATTTAATAAATGCATGACTTATATACTGAAAACTATAAACAGTGTTAGGAAAAATTAAATGATACTAAGTAAATGAAAAGATATACAATTTTAACAGATTGGAAGCTCAATATTGTTAAGATGACAATTCTTTCAAATTTATCTATAGGTTCAGTGCAAACCATATCAAAATCAAAAAGCCTTTTCTTGTAGACATTGGCAAATTGATCTGAAAAGATATATGTAAAACCAAAGAACCTAGAAAATCAAAGACAATATTTTCCAATTGACTTTAAGATTTTCTTTGAGCTCTAGTTTCCAAGATAAAAGATGTCAGCATATGAGTAGACTAATAGGTCAATGGTACAGCATGGAAAGCCCAGAAATATATTCATGTTTATATTGTAAATCAGTTTTTGAATATTTTCATGACCTTGGGTTAGGCAAAGATTTCTTAGATAGTACACTATGGTCATTACCCATAAAAGAAAGAAATGAGAGATTGGACTTCTTCAAACTTAAAAATGTCTCCCTATCAAAAAACATGCTTAAGAAAAGGAGAGGAAAGCCACAGACTGTGAGAACATATTTATAATACATAAATCACAGAAAAAATTCCTATCCATATTACATAAAAATCCTTCTACCCTTCAATAAGTAAAAGAAAACTTAATAATATAAATGGCCAAATACTGGAACAGATATGCACACAAATATACATACACACACATATGTATCTCCAAGAAGTACATGAAAATGTGCTTGATGTTATTAGTCATTATAGAAATACAGATTAAAACTAAAGTAAATTATCATATCCACACTATAATAGCTTCAATTAGAAAGACCATCTCTAATGGCCTTTGGAAAACAGTTTGGTAGGTTTTAAAATGGTTACACATGCTCCTACACAATGACCCAGCAATTCCACTCCTAGGAATTTATGCAAGAAAAATGAAAACATTTTACCACAAAAAGACTTCTACAATTTTATTCTTACTAGTCCCAGACTTGACTGAACCCAAATGGTCTTCAACAAGAAAATGAATAAACAGATTGTGATAAGTCTACAAAATGGAATAACACTCAACAATAAAAAAAAAAACGACTAAAATGATATTCAATGCAACAACATGGATGCTGAGGAAAACATGGCAGACACAAAAGTATACATTATGCATTATTCCACTTGCGTGATGTCCAATAACAAACAATATTAGCATGGTGAAAGAAATGACAGCAATGTTTGACCTTGAGAGGCTGCCTGGCTACATGTAGTCAGAATGTGGGTTGACAGGCAGGGGATGGTCTATTCTGTTCTTCATTTTTCAAAACACATTAATTTTTAGCCCTGCATCTCCCTCTCAATCTCCACTGCCTCTTCAGAGTTCTGCAGGGCACATTAACTGCTTTCTTGATCTCTGGGAGCATCCTCCACCTACAGTAGCAAGGCTCACTTCTGGTTGAAATTTTTCATCTACTCATTGTTCTCTACCATTCTCTTTGTCATTGTAAATCTAATTCCTTTGTTAGCACTTTAGTGGGGTTTTTAAAAGGGGGAAGATAGGCTTTTCCCTAATGTACAATCTTTAGCCAGAAACATTTTTTACAGGAATTAAATATAATAATGTGAAGGAGGGGAGCAAAAAAATTTAAAAAGGAAAAGAAGTAAAAAACAATAAGTGGTATTATTATTCACTGCTGCATTTTGGGTACTGGAAAATGCTGATAATTCCCTTCCGGTTTGACAAAGAAAGCTTATGAGTTCTCTTAGCATTTAGGAATACAGAAATGTTGATTAAAATATTATCATAGCAATAAAATGATCAAATAAGACCCAGAATGAAATTCTAAATTTATACCTAATCATATCATTATTACACTGCATAATATTTATGAATTATGAATTAATGTTATGATTTGGATGATATTTCTCCCTTAACAGCTTGTTTTTATCCTTCTGAGATTGATTTTATCTTTCAGAGATTTAATTTTCTTGGTGTTAAGATTCATTTTCAAGGTTGCATTTTATTTTTATACCATTGTTTTTCATTTCTGTATAGATGACCTGCTTACTCCATCTTGATTTTGTAGGAATTTAGGTATTTATTTATTTATTTTCAGCATATTATGAGGGTACGAATGTTGAGGTTACATATATTGCCCTTGTCCCCCCTCACCCCTTGGGTTACAGCGTAAAGCGTTATGTTTAGGGGAAGATATCTTTACAATGGCTTTGATCATGATGGACAGACATTTTTCAGTCCTATATATTAGTTTTTCATAACCTCCATGCTTTCTTGTACTATGTCTTTGTTGCTTCAATTACATTTACTCAGGCCTCTACTCAGGTCTGCCTATTTTATATGTGTTCATTCTTCATAGCCTATCGTTCATATATAAAATCTTACATCCTCCACAGACACATCAAAATTCTCATGACTGTTTTTACGTGGTATCCTTTTTCCTAGAATGTCCACAGAAGACCAGAACATAGAGGACAGGCTTAACTATGACTGTATATTCAGTCACTTCAAAAGATTGAAGGTGAAGATTTCATATGCAATAGGAAAGACATTTCCATTCCTTGAGCTCCTCCGTGACCATAAATTCATCACAAATCAAATGTTTGTAGTAAGTAAAGTTTATTATGTCACAATCTGGTAAACTAGCTCCAGAGTAAATTGAGCTTTGATGTCCTAAGCCGAACTTTGGGGTACAAGTAGCTCACTGAGTGGTGTTCTATGAGTGGGGTATCTTTTCCAGTATTTCTGTAAGTGCTCCTGTAAGGCAGAAGGGGAGGGAAGAAGCAGAAATCACCAGAGATGATCCTGCTTCTAACTGAGGGAGTGGGGTCTATGGCACCCTCTGGTGTCAGGGTGAATGGCACTGGAAATATGCTGAGTCAGAAATAGACATACTCCATAAACGTACAGTGTCTTGTAGGGAAACACACACTAGAACATAAACTAAAAATTCAAAGTAATTTTATGGATTCATGAATAATTTTAATAAATTGATTCAATGAAATGGTAATTAGCATGGCATTTTATTTCAATTAATATCAATTTAAAATATCTAGATTTAAGAACATTAAAACCAACAAGAATTCGTGTCTGGTTAGAATAAATTTGGGAGAAGATGTTTGCTATTCTTTTTCCAACATCATTCAGGTTTTTTTTTCTTTTCTTCTTTGATTTTTTTTAAATTTGGGTAATTTGACCAGCAGGGCATGTTGGAGACACAGAACACCAAGAATTCTCTTTGCATATGAGTATGCCTTCTCTGTGGCCAAATTCACAGCAAGGGGAGGATGGTCACCTGGTTTCCCTGGGGAAAGGGCAGAGGGTGTCCATCAAACAGAACGGCCACTCATCACCTGCTAATTCGATTCCTAAAATATCTTGGCCTGGCTCTTAAATGGTCACACATACTTTAAGCCACTTTTATTCTTCAAAATTGCTGCGTTTTACATCTAATAAATGAGGGCAAAGAGAGATCAGACTCGTCAATGGGTAATTTTAAGGAGGAAGGCTTTACTTGTTTCTTTTAGTAGTTGTATGAATATTAAAAAATTATAAAACTTTACATAAGAAAATATGTAGGGAAATTGGAATACATTACTTATAAAATTACTTTCCAGTGCTCATTGAAATCTGTATTTATATTTTTTCCATTCAATATTTTTTAAGGATTGTCAAACATCTCAGTTAAACCTGGTCCCTGTAAATAATGTGGTGTACAAGGTTCTCGACGAGCTGGAGAAGAACTTTAACCTAAAAGTTCTGAAGATATTGTTCAGTAACATCAACATGAAGGAGTATCCTGCTTTAATTTCCATTCGTGAAAGCTTCAAAAATGGTAATTACCTACCTTTTGAGGTTCAGGGCCAATTTTGTTCAATAAGCATACATTGTTCTTCCACCACACACTGTGCTGATCAGTGGGGATATAGTAGTTAACAGAACAGGCATGTCATGAGCCTTTTTGAAGCTTATTGTACAACAACCACCTGGAGGTCTGCTTAACTGGACATTTAGACTCATACAACAATGAGAGCCAAGTTGGCATCAAGTTTACTTAGAAGAATGTAGAATAAGCAACACAGAATCCCAGCAGGGCAGCAGCATTTGCTTCTCTTCAGCAGGAGCCCCTTACACTGGTCTACACAGCAGTCCACCAAGTTGACTGCTACCTGCCTTGAATGGCAGATTAGCTGTAGTTGCACGATCCCCCTTGGCCTGGCATCACATGCCCGTGGGAGTCAGTATCTCTTATAACTCCGCAGTCATAGCTTTCGGGGACCCCACAATGGATAAGCTGAGATTCAAGAGTTACCACATTGAAGGAAAGCCAAAGTTACCACTTCGCACCAGACATTTGTAGTTCATACTTAGTCTTTCCCAGTCTGCCAGTCATGCGTGTTTTCCAAGCCCAGCATTTGCCTAGTAACATAGCAAAAAGGCCACAATTTCCAAAGTAACAAACACGGAAGTTAACCCTGGGTCAAATGTGCCTTTAATAAAGGTAAATTTACCCTTTATCAACAAGCAGTGAAGAAAACATTAATCAAATAATCACAAAACTGATTTCTCTGCCAGGGATTATTTTTGGCACTATATAAAACTAACAGTTTCATTCTAGACTCTTTCCTGAGAAGGCATATTTTACTGTGTTATTGGGACACAGTAAAGAGGATGCCTCCATTTATTTTACTTGCCTAGAAAACTTTTTATTCCAACACAGTTTGGTCTCAACCAAGTTCTCCAAATAAGGCTAGAGACATCACAGGAAAGGTGGGCACATGCCCTTAGCAGGGTGGATGCTGTGGGAACAGGAATATAAGTGTGGGAGCGCATCTGCAAAACAGAACAAACTGGATTTGGCCAAATCTAAGATTGCAAAGAAGTGTAGGAGCTTCTTCAACAGAAATGAGTTGGAGAAAAATTTTGAAGGGTCTGGCAATTGAAGCTAAGGAATTTGAAATTTATGTGAGAGGCTATAAAGAAATACTATAGGTTTATAGGCACGGAAAAAATTTTAAGCAGGTATGTATGTCTTGTTGATTCATATCAATAGTAACCTTATATAATTGAGAATAAAATTATTTCTATAGCAAGTCATTCAAATCTGAAATGGAAATTAAAGAAATATCCAAATACTTGGGTACAAATTTCAAGTCAATATTGTATCTGTAACCAGGACATCTCCAGGCTCTGGGTGCTATGGGAATGATGTTACCTTTAGTGCTCACATCTCAGAGGCTCTGTGGACTATAGGCACCACCCCCTCCCTGGGGTCTGAGCAACTCCTTGTGCTTGTGAGACACAGGCAGAGAGGCTCATGCTGGCCAGGGCACTGCCCACCACCTTGCTCAGCGCAGTCGCCCTGTTGCCCTCAGGGAGACTCTGCCTCCTCCTGAAAGCTGAAGGCCGTGCATGCTGCCCCTGTGTCCTCTGTATGTTTCTTTGGGAATCAATCCTCCTCCCTGACCCAATTAAGCCAAAACCTTTCTATTTTCTAGCCTTATTACTAAAGCTGTTGGAGATTTCTATTTTATAATCAACTCTCTAGGACTCAAGACCTTCTCCCCAAGAAATTCTCATTTATTCCTTCATTTGCCCAGGTCAGAAAACACACTTCATTTTTATTAGTTATTGTGAAATGAGCTCTCCCTGCCGTCTGAATATTTTTTGCAAGTAACATGGCTCACAATGTTTTACTTCTCCTTTAGTCTCAAATTTGAGTGTCTGTTTTCTGTGTGGGAGACAAAGTCTTCCTTGACGGGGTCTTTTCTTTTCTGTCCAGGGGATGGTGGGAGAACCTTGAGTCATGTGGGGCCCACAGAGCTATGAGTAACACAAGGGCTGGGAATTCCTAAATGTACCATTTACAGATGTTGTCGCTGGTCTCTGGTGGAGATAACTAACTGCCTTCTCTCTCCTGCTGACTCTGTCTCTGGCTCTTTAGTGCTCCCAGACAAATCGTGTTTACAAGAAATTGAAGAAGAAGGGAGAGAGGAGGGACCCAGCAGCCACTTAAGCCTTCCACAAGGTAATAACGACAGGACGGAACATTCTCAGCTGCTAAGAGGAAAAGAGGCCCGAGGTGCTGAGTGGAGATTGTGAATCGAGGAAGAATGAGGAAGGACCATGGGGATGGCAGGGTAGGGAGCTGTCTGAGCTCCCACCCAGGTGTGGGGTCCTAGAGGAGCAGCCATCACAAGACACTGCTGGCTCAAAAACCAGGATGAAGGGACTGGAGTGAGTCCTCTCAGCTGGAGGTGCAGCAGACCTGGTGGATGTGACAGTTCTGGGTGGGCTCTGTACTGAGGCTTAGAGGGGTCTTTAACTCCTACACTATAAAAACAAAAAGGGACTGGGGTAAAGGGGTGAAACTCATACTGAAATTTCTGAAATAAACTTTTAATTTCTTCCCCCCAGGAACTGGTGAAAACTCTTTTCCAAGTCTTCCTGGACCACACTCAGATTCATCCTTTTCCACTGGTCTGTTTTTGTTGACTGTTATGTCTTTTGTTGCCTCATCCCAATCTGGAATGTGCTGTGGAGCTGCCTCTTATGTAACTGATTGCCCAGAGTTTTCAGTCTTTGCATCTGCAATGTTTTCAAGTTTAGGATTTAAATAAAAGGTCTTTATCCTCTGGGTTGCCTGGGAGGTTTTCCTCTTCCCATACCCCTTGGACACACCTGCTGCCAATTCTTGTTGACCCTGTGCCTGGATGTTTTACTGATGAGCCTGCTTCACACTTTTCTGCCTATGTCTGCTTGACTGTGGCTACTGCCTTAGTGCTTTGACCTCCATCCAGCGGTGGCCCATGCTGCAGTGGTTGGAAACGACAAGGAGTGATGAGAAGCAGGGGAAAAATAAAATATCTATGAATCAAAACGTGGTTTAGGTACAACCTCACCTGAGAGTGGACTCTTCAAGCTCCTCTGTGAAACAGAACAGGCAAACACAAGGAGAAATGACACAACTGGAGACAAAAATGATGCACTAGGAAGCCAACAAGAAAATCAACAATGTGCCCAACAGCCTGAGCCAGCAGGTAAGACTGACTGACTGGGTTTGCCTGAGTGTGGAGGGGCAAGGGGGGCCCTGGCTGAGGGCAGGGAACTGGACTAATACATGAGGTAGGGAAACAATTAATTATTTAACAAAGGAGGACCTCACACAGACACAGAGAGGACAGGAATGGAGTTTGATATCCTGTTGAATGGACCTGGAGGAAGAAAGTTAGGAAGGAAAACTGAGATAAAGGGAGAAAGAGTTGCAAAGCCTCACCAGGGAAGAGACAAAACCAAATATGAGGGCTTAGAAGGAGGCTGGCCATGGTCTCAGTGAAGCACAGACACCTTCACAGGGTGGAGGCAGCAATAGATGCAGACAGGCCTGTGACGTAGAAATTTGAGAAGGAAAGAGAGGCAGGGCGAGGTAGCAGGAAATGGAAATAGGCAGGAAATAGGCTTGATTGTATTTCAGCTGTGTTCTCTATTGTCTTCTGAGTCCTTTGGACCAGTAGTGACTAATGGAGATGCGAGAAAGGAGACACTAGGGCCATTTCCCTGTGATGAAGAACGTAATTATTACTTACGTATAAATTTTATTTTTATTTCAGATGCTCTATATTGTTTGGTTGTTTATTTAATTTTACCATCTTAACTATTTCTATAAATTGACAAAAAGTGTATACATTTGTCATATATGAAATTGTTTTGAGATATGTAGACGTTGTGAAAAGGCTAAATGGAGCTAATTAATATATATAGGCTCACATACTCATAATTTTGTGGTGAGAACACTCAGTCTATTTTCTTAGTAATTTTCAAGAATACTTTACTATTTTCAGCATGTTGTATAGTAGATGTCTTGAATTTATTCTTCCTGTCTAATTGAAACTTTGTATCCTTTGAACAACATCTCCCCAATCCCCCTTTTCCCCTACCCCACCCATTTACCACCACATACCCTCAACTTCTGTAAGTTCCACTTTTCACCACTCTGTGTATGAGTAAAATATGCTGTATTTGTCACTGTGTGTTTGGCTTATTTCCCTTAACACAGTGTCCTCCAGGTTCACCCATGCTGCTGCAAATGATGAGATTTCCTCCTTTCTTTTTCTTTTTTTTTTGGATTTCAGATATCCCTTTTTTTTCCTTTTATTTCATCATATTGTGGGGGTACAAATATTGTTAGGGTTACATATATTGCCCCTGCCACCCCTCCCCACCCACTGTGCCAGAACTTCAAGTGCATCCAACCTCCAGGCTGTGTGCACTGCACCCATTATGTAAGTATACACTCTTACTCTCTCCCCCTCCCCCACCTGCCCACCACCTGATGAAAGCTTTTTTTTTTTTTTGACGTTTTGGTTACATTGTATATGTTTGTCTCTCCCTAAGAAGGGTAAGAGGTATTCCCTTTCCCACCACAATGCTTGCCACATCCCTAAGATGTGGGTGTTCCCGCCCCCCTAAACCCCTGGTGAGCACTGCCACCATTTGAGCACCATAGTTTTAATCAGTCAGTACCAATTTGATGGCGAGTACATGTGGAGCCCATTTTTCTGATCTTGTGTTGCCTCACTTTGGATAATGGGCTTAAGTTTAATCCAGGATAGCATAAACGGTGCTAGCTCATTGTTGTTTCTTAGAATTGAGTAATATTCCATTGTGAGCATACGCCAAATTTTGATTATCCACTCATGAATTGATGGGCACTTGGGTTGTTTCCTTGACCTTGCAATAGTGAATTGTGCTGCCATAAACATTCGGGTGCAGATATCTTTGTAATAGAATGTCTTATGCTCTTTTGGGTAGATGCCTAATAATGCTATTGCTGGGTTGAATGGTATTTCTATTTTTAGCTCTTTGAGTTATCTCCAAATTCTTTTCCACAAAGGTTGCACTAATTTTCAGTCCCACCAGCAGTGTAAGTGTGTTCCTGTCTCTCCACATCCTCACAAGCATTTGTTGTTTGGGGATTTCTTGATATAGGCCATTCTCACTGGGGTTAGTTGGTATCTCATTATGGTTTTGATTTGCATTTCTCTGATGATTAGAGATGTTGAGCATTTTTTTATATGTTTGCAGGCCATTATTCTGTCTTCTTTGGAGAAGCTCTGTTTATTTCCATTGCCCGTTTCTTGATGGGGTTGTTTGATTTTTTCTTGTTAATTCTTTTAATTCTAGATATATTCTTGTTATTAGACCTTTATCAGAAGAGTAGAGCAACCCCATTCTGTGAGTTGTCTACTTGCTCTAATGATAGTTTCTGTGGCTGTGCAGAAACTTTTTAATTTGATCAGATCCCATTAGTTTATTTTTAATGCTGCAGTGATTGCCTTGGTAGTCTTCCTCATAAATTATTTGCCTAGACCAATGTCCGATAGGGTTGTCCCAACATCTTCTTCTAGGATTCTTAAGGTTTCATGCCTTAGGTTTAAGTCTGTTATCCATCTTGAGTGAATTTTTGTGAGAGGTGAGAGGTGAGAAGTAGGGATCCTGATTCAATCTTCTGCATGTAGCTAACCAGTTTTCCCAGCACCATTTATTGAAGAGATATTCTTTTCCCCATTGTATATTTTTGTCTACTTTATCAAAGATTAGGTTACCGTATACTGATGGTTTCATCTCTGATATCGCAGATCGATTCCAGATATCCATGCTTCTGTTTTTGTGCCAGTACCTGGCTGATTTAACTATTATTGCTTTATAGTACCGCTTGAAGTAAGGAAGACTGATGCCTCCCAGTTTGTTCTTTTTATTTAAGATTGCTTTGGCTATACGAGGTTTTTTCTGGTTTCATACAAAGTGAAGAATTATTTTTTCTAGATCTGTAAAGAATGCTGATGGTATGTTAATGGGGATTGCATTGATTCTATAGCTCACTTTAGGCAATACTGACATTTTAACTATATTGATTCTACCTATCCATGAACAAAGTAGATTTTTCCATCTGTTTAAATCTTCTGCAATTTCTTTTTTTAGTGTTTCGTAGTTCTTGTATAAATCTTTTGTGTCTTTCATTAAGTATACTCCTAGATATTTAATTTTCTTTGGGGCTATAGTAAAAGGTATTGTGTTTTTGATTTGAGTTTCTGCTTGATGGTTCTTGGCATATATGTATGCTTCTGATTTGTGTATATTGATTTTATAACCTGAAACTTTACCAAATTCATTTATCAAATCTAAGAGTCTCATGGATGGATCCATTGGGTTTTCTAGGTATAATATCATCATTTGTGAAGAGCGAGAGTTTGATCTCATCTGCCCCCACTTGGATGACCTTAATACCCCTCTCTTGCTTGATTGCTATAGCTAGGACTTCAAGCACTATGTTGAATAAAAGAGGAGATAGTGGTCATCCTTGTCTAGTTCCGGTTTGAAGAGGGAATGATTTCAATTTTTCCCCATTCTGAATGATATTAGCAGTGGGTTTGTCATAAATGGATTTGATCAATTTAAGGTATGAGCCGTCGATGCCTATTTTGTTAAGAGTTTTTATCATAAAGGTGTGTTGGACTTTGTCAAATGCTTTTTCTGCACCTATTGACAGAATCATATGGTCTTTGTTCTTGATTTTATTTATAAGGTGACTTGCATTTATAGACTTGCATACGTTGAACCAGCCTTGCATCCCTGTAATAAAGACCACATGGTCATAGTGAATTATTTTTTTGATGTGCTATTGAATTCTATTCGCTAAAATTTTATTTAGGATTTTTGCATCTGTATTCATGAGGGATTTTGGTCTGTAATTTTCTTTTTTTGTTACGTCCTTTCCTGGCTTTGGTTTCAATGTGATATTGGCTTCGTAGAATGAGTTAGGAAAGATACCATCCTTCTCAATGGTTCAGAATAGTTTCTGTAGTATAGGTGTGAGTTCATCTTTGTATATTTGGTAGAATTCTGAAGTGTAACCATCTGGCCTGGGACTTTTCCATTTGGGAGATTTTTAATTACTGCTCCAATTTCTGAGCTGAGATGGTCTATTCAGGAGATCTGTTACCTCCTGGGTGAACTTAGGGAGGTTGTTTGAATCCAGGAATTTGTCCATTTCCTCTTTGATCTGTAGTTTTGGTGCATATAGCTTTTTATACTGGTCAAATATAATGTTTTGTATTTCTGTGTTGTCTGTTGTGATCTGTCCTTTTTCATTTTCTATTGAATTTATTAGAGTCCTTTCCCTTTGAGTCCTTGTCAATTTAGCAAGAGAGCCATCAATTTTCTTTATCTTTTTGAAATACCAGCTTTTGGTTTTGTTGATCTTTAGTATAGTTCTCTTGTTCTCAATTTCATTAAGTTCTATTTTGATCTTCATTATTTCTTTTCTTCTGCTAGGATTGGAATTTGTCTGCACTTATTTTCCTAATTCCTTAAGCGTATTCATTAGGTTGTCTGTATCTAAGCTTTCTGGTTTTTGGATGTGAGCATTATTTGCTATTAGTCTTCCTCTTAGGTAAGGTTTTGGTGTATCCCACAGGTTTTGGTAGCAAGTATCTCCATTATCATTTTGTTCGAAGAAACTCTTGATTTCCCTTTGAATTTCTTTCTTGATCCAATAATTTTTCAATAATAGATTTTTAGTTTCCATGATTTTGTGAGGTGTTGAGTTTTTCTATAGGAATTGAACTGTAATTTTTTTACCATTATGGTCAGAAAAGATACAAGGTATAATTTCTATTTTCTTGAATTTTTTGAAATGTGATTTGTGGCCTAGGATGTGATCAATTTTGGAGAAGGATCCATGGTCTGTTGAGAAGAATATAAATTCAACTTTATTTTGATGGAATGTTCTGTAGATATCTGTCAGACCTTTTTGATTAAGGGGTTTGTTCAGGTCCATTATTTCTTTGTTTATTTTCTGTTTGGATGATTTATCCAGGTTATTCAGTGGAATGTTGAAATTCCCTGCTACTATGACAGTGTTGTGTAACATGGTGTTTAGATTAGACCAGCTTTGCTTTATGTAATTGGGTGCTCCTGTGTTCAGTGCATAGACATTAAGAATTGTTAAATCTTCTTGTTTGATCTTCCCTTTAACCATTATAAAATGGCCATCTTTATTCTTTTTTACTTTGCTATTTTAAAGCTTATGTTATTTGCAAATAGTATAGCTACCCCCAGCTTTCTTTTGACTTCTGTTTGACTGGATGATAGTTTTCCATCCCTTGCCCTTCAGCCAGAAGGCATATTTTTGGGTTAGATGTGTTTCCTGTAGACAGCAGATACTAGGCTTGTGGATTTTTATCCACTATGCCAGTCTATGTCTTTTCAGAGGACAGTTGAAGCCATTTACATTTATCGAAAGGATTGAAATTGGAGGAAGATTTCCATTCATATTGTCAGGTGAAGACTTGTTGCTTTGTCTTACTTCTTGAGCCATCAAGCAGCTCAAGATCTAAACTTTAATTCTTTGAAGATTTTACTTTGAGGAGTGTCTATTGCCCTGTTCAGTTAGAAATGTGGGTCTGAGAACTTCCTGTATGGTTGATCTGGACTTTGCAAATTCCTTCATTGATTGGTTGTCTGAGACTTTATTTCTCCCTCATAGATGAAACTTAATTTTACCAGATAAAGAATTCTAGGTTCGGCTTTGTTCTGTTTTAGAAGGTTAAGGATAGGCACCCAATCTCTCCTGACTTGTAAGTTTTCAGATGAGATCTCTGATATTAGTCTGATAGGTTTTCCTTTATAGATTAATTGTTGTTTTTGCCTCACTGCATGGAGGATTGCTTCTTTCATGTTTACTTTGGTCAACCTAATGACCATGTGACGAGGTGATTGCCTTTTCATGTTGATTCTCCAGGAATTCTGTGTGCTTCTTGTATTTGGATATCCAGATTTCTGGACAGGCCCATCATATTTTCCTCCAGTATTCCGTGAAGTAAATTTTCCAGCCCATGTGATTGTTCCTCTTTCCCCTTCTGGAATCCTGATCACCCTGAGATTTGGCTTTTTAAATATAATCCCACACTTCTTGTAATCTTTGGTCTTGTCTTTTGTTTCTGTGTTCCTTTTCTTCCTCTGATTTGTTTAGGGCATGGGCATAATGTTTGAGGTCAGAGATTCTTTTTTCTGCATGGTCCATCCTGTTCTTGATGCTTTCCCCTGTATTATGGAGATCTTTGATTGTTTCCTTAATTGCCAAAATTTCTGATTGGTTTTTCTGTATAATTTCAACTTCTTTGGAGAATTTTTCATTCATTTCCTTGATTGTTCTCGTGTTTTCTCTATGTTGTGATTCTATTTTCTCTTCAATTTCATTGAGTTTTCTAACAATCAATATTCAAAATTCTTCCTTTGTCAGTTTAATCATATCATGTACGTTGGTGTTGGTTGATGGAATTCGATTATTATCTTTTGGAGGTGACTTTTCTCTCCGCTCTTCCATGTTTCCTATGATCTTCTGCTGGTTCCTTCTCATCTGGGTGTTTTGTCGAGGACTGGAGGTGTTGGGACTGGGTTATGAGCTAAATTTTGGGATTCCTAAGGATTGATCTATGGCAGGGCTAGGAATATGTCATCTGGTCCTGTAGTGTCATAGAGGAGTTCATTGGGTAATCTTTGGTTTAGTGTCTTCACCTTATGTCTATAGAGATTAATAGGTTTAGGCCCCTTGTTTAGAGATTCAGAGGTTAGATAACTCTTGTGAGCATAAGTTTTCTCTCAACCCCTAGGTTGAAGTGGGAGGCACTATGGTAGGCTCTGAGATTACTCTGTCTTTTGTTTCCTGAGGCCTCTGAGAGTCCTAAACCAGACAGAGACCTGCCACATCGCTTAGCCCCTGCCAGGATTAGGTCAGTCCCTTCCATATGAAATCCCAGTGGGTTGGTTGCCGCTAAGGTATTCTTCAGCCCTGTCAAATATCAGCCCAGATAACAGTTTCCTTCATCCCTCTGTATTTCCTGGGAATGGAGCTTCCCCTTTGGCTGGAGGCACTGGCTAACAGGCCACTGCAAAGAGGTAGAGAGGGGACTCAGTTTTATGGGCTGTCCTGATAGGCTGTTAGAGCTGCATTTCTGTGGCCAGCACCCTCAGAGAGGTGGAAGCGAAGCAGAGATGACAGTCTTGCAACCTGGGTTTGGGGTTGAACAGCCTCATTCCTCAACACTGCCCAGAGGCAGAGTCAGACCCTTTAGCGTGAAGTGCCCGGACCCAAGTAGTAGGAGGGGTGGGTGTTGTTGTCGTGCCAAGTTATATCTGGAAAAGTAGCCTCCTTCTCCACTCCACCTTGCCAAGACTGGTTCTGTTCTCTGAACACAGAGCTTAGGTGGCTTGTGCAGTGAGGGACCACCCATGATCAATCTGGCGATGCAGCTGCACAAACCACCACTCTTCACCTTCTACCCCTTTAAATGCAGTATTCAAGATGGCAGCAGCATTTTTTAAAGACAGCAGCACTTTTACCGGTATTTTTAAAGGAGTGGTGTCATGAACTCACAGCCTAAGATGATTCTGGCAGAGATTTCTATGTTGATGCCTAGCTAAGGGGATATTTCCAAGAAGTTGGTCCTAGAGCCTTTAAAATAACCATTCTTTAAAGAATTATCTCACCATCGATCACCATTAATTCAAGAATGGCAGCCCTTTTTGCCATCCTTTCTAGAAACTTTCTTTGGAGCTGGCCTTTTTGAGAGGTGGAAAGTGCGGGTCCGGTGTCAGTCCTTCCTTCTAGCTGATTATCCTCAGAGATGAGAAGTGCGCATTTGTGAGATGGCAGGAATGGGAATAGCCTCTTTCTCAGCTCCACCTCAAGGCAGAGTTGGAACCTTTGGTGCAAAGTGCCCGGTCCCAAGTTGCAGGAGGGTGTGGGTGGTAATGTCTCTCCTGGTTATATCTGGAAAAGCAGCCTCCTTTGCAGCTCTGCCTTGCCCAGGTGGGCTCTGCTCTCTGGACGCAGAGTACAGGTGGCTTGTGCAGCGAGAGACCGTCCAAGGTCAGACTGGTGGGGCAGCCACGACCTGCCACTCACTGCCTTCTGTCTCTTTAAATACAGAATTGGAGACAACTGGCAGGAATGGGAACAGTCCCTTTCTCAGCTCTGCTCCAAGGTGGAGTTGGACCTATTGCATGAAGCGCCCAGTCCCAAGTTGCAGGAGAGTGTGGATGATGATCTCTCTCCAGGTTATATCTAGAAAAACAGCCTCCTTCGCAGCTCGGCCTTGCCCAGGTGGGCTCTGCTCTCTGAACACAGAGCGCAGGCGACTTGTGCAATGAGAGACCGTCCAAAATCAGACTGGCTGGGCAGCCACAATTACCATCCCTCCCCCTCCAAACACTGAGTCCAAGTCAAACCACAGGTATGTGGAGATAGGAGTGGTGTTGGAGGAGCAGAGGGCCTTCCTCCAACTTGCGGAGTCCTGATGGTTCAAGGAACCTAGCCTTGCACTCTCTGCCCACTAAGCACTAGCCAAAACCTATATTACATCCAAGGCCAAAGCCTCTTTTCATGTATACTCCCCTCAACCTGGACCTAGAAGCATCCTGCAGTGAGATGCTGGAGGGGAACAACTGCTGGGTTCGGACCCTCCCCCACCTGAAACTACCTCAGCTGGGCACTCAGGAGAGTTCAAAATGTTCCATGTTCTAGTCTCCTCTTCACAAAGCTTTGCCAGGCGCTACCACTTCCCACTAACTTCAGGCACTTCCCGGCCTATGTGGGTGTGGAGCTCGATGGAGAGGGGGCGTCTCCCAGCACGAGGTAGGGCTGCTGCTGCTGCCAGCTCGCAGCCACTCAAACCACGCCTTGCTCCCTCCCTGTTGTATATTTCTGATTCCCTGGGTTTTGCGGAAGAATATCCCATTCACCTTTGATTTCGGCTGTAGACTTTCTTACCCCTCCATTTCCCAGTGAATGTCTTCAGGTTTGTGAAGCTGGTCCTGTGGAAGTGCAGATTGCTTGCATGTGGTTGTCCGCTTTCTTCACTTTCCACTCTGGGAGCAGAGAGCCAGGAGGACACCCCTACTCTGCCATTTTTTCCCTCCCAATTTCCTCCTTTCTTAAAGCTGAATAATATTCCATTGTGTATATATGTATTACATTTCTTTATCCATTCATCCTTGGTGGATACTTTAGTGATGTCCAATCTTGGCTGTTGTGAATAATGCTGCAGTGAACATGGGAGTGCAGACATCTCCTCAATGTGCAGTGAGTCCCTGACTTATGATGGCTGAACTAGGGTTTTTCAACTTTATGATGGGTTTATCAAGGTATGAAATGTGTTTCTGACTTACAGTATTTTTGATTTACAATGGATTTATGGAGATGTAGCCCCATCATAAATCTAGAAGCATCTGTATTAATTTCATAAACTTTGGATATATACCCAGTAGGGGATTGCTGGATCATATGTTACTATTTCTTTTAATTTTTGAGGAAACTCAATACTGTTTTCCATAAAGTTGAACTAATTTTCATTTCCACTAACAGTGTACAAGGGTTCCCTTTTCTCCACATCTTTGCCAACATTTGTTATCTTTAGTCTTTGATAACAGCCATTTCAACAGGTATGAGGTGATATTTCTTTGTGGTTTAATTTGCATTTTCTTGATTATTAGTGATACTGAGAATTTTGATACTATTTATCATTTGTATGTGTTCCTTTAAGAAATTAGTATTCAGATCATTTTCCTATTTTTAAAGTGGTTTAAAATTATTTTATTTTATTTTTTTTAAATTTTCACTGCTGAGTTGTTTGAGTTCCTTGTATATTTTGGTTAATAACCCTTCATCCAATATATGGTTTGGCAATATTTTTTCCCATTCTGTAAGATTCCTCTTTATTCTGTTCATGGTTTGAACAACAAGGTGTGCAAAAGCTTTTTAATGTGATGTAGCCCCATTTGTTTATTTTTGCTTTTGTTGATTTTGTTTTTGGTGTTATAATTGAAAATTTGTTGCTCATATCAATGTCATGGGGCCTTCTCCTTATGTTTTCTTCTAGTAGTTTTACAGCTTCAGTTCTTATATTTAAATCTTTAATCCATTTTGAGTTGATTTTTTTAAATTGTGAAGTAAGGGTCTAATTTCATTCCTCTGCATGTGGATATGCAGTTGTTCTGATACTATTTATTCAAGAGAGAGTTATTTCCCCATTTTGTGTGCTTTGTTGAAAATCAATTGATCATAATGTACATGGATCCTAACTTTCATTTGTTTGTTCTATTTGTCTATGTCTCCATTTTTATGCCAGTATCTGCCTGTTTGAATTACTATAGCTTTGTACTATATTTTGAAGTCAGATAGTGTAATACTCTCAGATTTATTCTTTTGTTTAAAATGGCTTTGGCTACACAGGGTCTTTTGTGCTTTCACACAAATTTTAGATTTTGTTTTTCTATTTCTTTGAAAACTACTATTGGAATTTTCCTACAGATTGCATTGAATCTATAGAGCATTTAAAAAATATTAATTCTTCCAATTCATGAATATTGGATATCTTTCCATTTATTTGTTTCTTCTGCAATTTCTTTCATCAATGTCTTAGAGTTTTCAGTATACAAATATTTCCTTCCTTGGTTAAATTTATTCTTAATTATTTTTTATGGTTATTGTAAAGTGGATTGTTCTCATAATTTCTTTTTCATATACTTTATTGTGAATAAAATACAACTGAGTTTTGCATGTTGATTTTGTGTCCTTCTACTTTAATGTGTTTGTTTATTAGTTCCAACAGATTTTGGTGAAGTTGTCATAGTTTTCCACATATAAGATTATATCATATGTATATAGGGACAATTTAACTTCTCCTTTTCCAATTTGGATGCCTTTTATTTCTTTTTCTTGGCTTGAGGCTCTAGATAAGACTTGCAGTGTTATATTAAGTAGAAGTGGTAGAGAGATGGTATCCTAATCTTATTCCAGATCTTAGAGGAATGTTTTCAACTTTTCACCATTGAATATGATGTTAGCTTTGGGCTTATCATATATGACCTTTGTTGTATATGACATATGTTATCTATATGACTATTGTCATATATGACCTTATTGTGTTGTGGTACATTACTTCTATAGCTATTAATAATTTTTTGAGAGGTTTTTTCATGTTGAGAGTTTTTATCAAGAAAGAATGTTGAATCTTATCAAATGCTTTTATTGCATCTATTGAGATGATTATATTGTTTTTGTCCTTCATTCTAATAATACATGGTGTGACTTTTACAGATTCGTGTACTTTCAACCATCATTGCATCCCAGGAACAAATCCCACTTCATCATAGTGCATATCTCTTTAATGTGTTATTGAATTTGATTTGTTAGTATTTTGTTGAGAATTTTTCATCTATGTTTAGTGGGTTGGATCTATAATTTTCTTTTCTTATATTGTTCTTGTCTAGTTTTGGTATCAGAGTCATGCTGGCCTCATAAAATGAGTTTGGAAGTATCTTTTCTTCCATAGTTTCATAGAAGATTTAGAGAAGAATTAGTATTAGTTCTTTAAGTGTTTACTAGAACTCAGCAGTGTAACCATCTGGTCCAGGCCATTTGTTTCATAGGAGTATTTGATGATGGCTTAAATCTCCTTACTTCTTATTGATCTTTTCAACTTTTTCTAATTCTTGGCGATTCAGTCTTCATAGATTTTATGTATTTAGTAATTTGTCAATTTCTTCTAGGTTCTTCAATTTGTTGGTGTATAATTGTTCATAGTAGCCTTTTATGATTCTTTGTATTTCTGTGGTATGAGTTGTATTGTCTCCTCTTTCATTTTGATTTTATTCATTTGAGTCATTTCTCTTTTTTCCTATCTATTTATAGGCTTGTCAATTTTGTTCATCTTTTCACAAAACTAACTCTTTGTTTCTTGATCTTTTTATTGTTTTCTAGTCTCTATCCCATGTATCTCTGATCCAAGATTTATTACTTACTTCTTTCTGCTAATTTTAGGCTTAGTTTTTCTTCTTGTTCTAGTTTCTTCAGATGTACTGTTAGATTATTTGAGATCTTTCTTCTTTCTTGAGGTAGGTGTTTATTGCTATAAGCTTTCTCTCTTAAAACTGCTCTTGATGAATCCCATAAGTTTTGATGTATTATATTTCCATTTTCATTTGTCTCAAGATATTTTGAAATTTCCCTTTTAATTTATTCTTTGACCTATTGGTTGTCATTAACATAATTTCTATGTGTTTGTGAATTTTCTAAATTCTTCCTGTTACTGATTTCTAGTTTCATAACTTGTGGTCAGAAAAGATACTCGATATAATTTTAACATTCTTGGTTTTCTTAAGACTAGTCTTGAAGCCTAACATATGATCTACCCTGGGAAATATTCCATGTGCAATCAAGTAGAATGTATATTCCTCTGCTGTTGGATAGAATGTTCTTTATAAACCTGTTAGGTCCATTTGTCTACAGTGTATTTTAAGTCCAGTGTCTCTTTATTGACTTTGTGTCTTGATGATCTGTTTATTTTGAAAGTAGTGTGTTGAAGTTCCCTATTATACTTGTTACAGTCTATCTTTCCTTCAGATCGATTAATATTTGCTTTATGTATTTCGTTGATTGGGTGTTAGGTGTATGTGATTTGTATTTGTTATATCATCTTGAAGAATGGACTTCTTCATCATTATATAATGATCTTTTTGTCTTCATTTATAGTATTTGATTTAAAGTTTATTTTACATGATGTAAGCATAGCTACATCTTCTTTCTTTGGTTTCCATTTGCATGGAATATCTTTTTCCATCTTTCACTTTCAGTCTATGTGTGTCCTTAAAGATGGAGTGAGACTGTTGTACGCTGCATATATTTGGGCAATATTTTATTGACTCAGCCATTCTATGCCTGTTGATAGGATGATTTAGTCCATTTAAATTTAAGGTAATTGTTGATAGGAAATAATTACTACTGCCCTTTTGTTAATTGTTTTCTGGTTGTTTTATAGATCCTTTATTCCTGTCTTCTCTTTCTGCTGTCTTCCTTTGTGAATAGGTAATTATTCTCTAGTGTTAAACTTTGATTTTTTTAAATCTTTTGTGTGTTTTGTACAGTTTTGTTTGGTGTTACCATGAAGCTTAGAAAAACATCTTATAGTTATACAAGCCAATTTTAATCTGATAAAAACTTAACTATGATCACATACAAAGATTCTGCACTTTTACTCTACCTCTTCATATAAAATATTTGATGTCATAATGTACATCTTTTCACGCTGTGCATCTCTTTACAAATTGTTGTAGCTATTTTTATTTTTGTTTTTATTTTTTAACCTTCATACTCAAGATATATGTGGTTTATACATCATCATTATTATTAGGGTAATCTGTATTTTGACTCTGCACTTATTCTATCAATGAGTTTTATACTTTCTTATGTTTTTATATTATTAATTAGCAACCTTTTCCTTTAGCCTGAAAACTCCTTTTAGTATTTCTTTATTTCTTTTTTTTTTCTGTTTTTTTATTTTTATTTTAAGAAAATATGAAAGTATAAACATTTGGGTTTCTTTTGATATGTTTGCCTCTCCCTAGGAAGAATTAGAGGTATGTCTTTCCCTTCCACAATGCTCACCACATCCCTCAGATGTGGGTCTACGCCCCCAACCTCAGAATCCCTGGGGAACACTACCACCATTGAGCACCATAGTGTTTTTCAGTCAGTACCAATCTGATGGTGAGTACATGTGGAGCCCATTGTGTCACTTCACTTCGGATAATGGGCTCAAGCTCAATCCAGGATAATATAAGTGGTGCTAGTTCAGTGTCATTTCTTAAAATTGAGTAAAAATCCATTGTAAACATATACCAAATTTTAATAATCCACTCATGAATTGACGGACACTTGGCTTGTTTCCATGTCCTTGCAATAGTGAATTGTGCTGCCATAAACATTTGGGTGCAGATGTCTTTATAATAGAATGTCTTATGCTCTTTTGGGTAGATGCCTAATAATGGTATTGCTGGGTTGAATGGTATTTCTATTTTTAGCTCTTTGAGGTATCTCCAAACTCATTTCTACAAAGGTTGCACTAATTTTCGAATCCACCAGCAGTGTAAGAGTGTTCCTGTCTCTCTCCACATCTTCACCAGCATTTGTTGTTTTGGGATTTTTTGATAGAGGCCAATATCACTGGGGTTAGGTGATATCTCATTATGGTTTTGATTTGCATTTCTCTCATGATTAGAGATGTTGAGCATTTTTTTTATATGTTTGCTGGCCATTATTCTGTCTTCTCTGGAAAAGTTTCTGTTCATTCCCGTTGCCCATTTCTTGATGGGGTTGTTTGATTTTTTTCTTGATAATTCTTTTGAGTTCTAGATAGATTCTTGTTATCAGACCTTTATCAGAAGTATAGAAAGCAAATATTTTCTCCTATTTTGTGGGTTGTCTATTTGCTCTAATGATAGTTTCTTTGGCTGTGCAAGAAGCTTTTGTAAGACAGATCTTGTGGTAATGAATAATCTCAGCTTTTGTTTGTCTGGGAAAGTCAATGTCAAATTTATTTATTGTACAGCGTTGCTAAGTACAGTAAACAGTATACCAAGTATACTGTACTTGGTTGGCAGGTTTTTTTCCTTTAGCACTTTGAGTATATTATCTCACTTTCTTATGTGCTTAGTGTTTCTGCTGAGAAATCTAGTAATAGCCTTATCGGAACTCTGATTTTTTTTTTTTGCTTGTATTCTCTTGCTGCTTTGAGGACTTTCTCTTTGTCCTTGATTCTTGACAATTTTATTGTATTATGTCTAAGTGTAGTTTTGTTTGTATTGAATCTGATTGGAGATCTCTGGACTACCTGTACCTGGAAATTTATTGGTTTCCCAATACTTGGAACATTTTCTGCTATTATTTCTTTAAATAAGTTTTCTAGCCCTTTGTCTTTATCGTCCCATTTATGAATTTCTATGACTAAAATGTATGCTTTTTTGATATGTCTCATAAATACTGTAAGCTTTCATCATTCCTTTTCATTCTTTTTTCTTCACTGACAATGCATGTTCAAATAACCTCTCTTTGAGTTCACTGATTGTTTCTTTGCATGATCGGTTCTGCTGTTGATTGTCGCTGTTGCATTTCTCATTTAATTCATTGTATTTTTCAGCTCCAGAATTTCTGTTTGATATTGTTTTAATAATGTCAATGTGTCTATTAAATTTCTTATTTTTGAGAATTAATTGTCTTCCTAATTTCAGTGAATTTTTTCTCTTTTTTTTTTCTTGAACTTTGCTGAGATTCCATAAAACAATTATTTTGAATTCTTTGTGAGAGAGTTTGTTATTTCCATTGCTTTGGGGTCAAGCACCAGAAGATTCTTGTGTTCTTTTTGTGGTGTTATATCTTTTTTTTCCTTGTTGCCATACATTTGTGTCTGTGCATTTGAGGAAGTAGGGACTTATTCCAGTCTTTGCTGAGTTTGTCTAGGAAAGCCTTTCACCCCATCCGGAGATTTGGGGAAGGCCATCTGGCATAATCCAGAGACAAGTTTCCTACAGGAGTCTTCAGGCAGGTAAACCTGGTGCCTAGGACAACCAGTGGGCAGGCCTGTGCTTGGGTGGGACTTGAGCCAGAGTCTGCAGGGCTCTGCAGTACTAGTGTAGGCTTTTGAGGCACTAGAATAGGCCTGAAGTCCAGTTACACTGGGTCTGATCTGGCATTGGGTCTCTGAAGCCAGACAGGTACTGGGCCAAACTGGACACTGAATCTTCAGGGTTGGCCTGTTGCTTGAGGCGCTAGGATTCAGCCCGGGGCCAGGGTGGTCTTAGAGCTTCAAACAGCAATATAGGCCTGGAGTCTGGGTCTTAGAGACCAGCCTAACATTGGGTTTTAATGAAAGTGAGCCGGTGTTTAGGTCCAGGACAAAGTCTGGCACTCACAACCTTTTGCTTTCCCCAAGCATATGATATCTCTCTCAACACTATACCGCATGGGGCTGGGGGATGGTTGGCTATTCCTCCTTTCTTTTTCAATGAATTGTTTCTTATTTCTGTGCTACGCCTAGCTGCTGTAATTTCTCATCTGGTATCCTCAACTATTGTGAGGATAGTTTCATTAGTTTCATGCATGAATAGTTGTTCAGATTGATGTTTACACAGGGGTAAAAGTGCTGGAGGCTACTATTCTGCCAACTTGCTCTGCTCCTCCCTGATTTCATAGTCATATTTTTGTTTCCATTTTTTTCTTTTCTTCTCTGAAATTCATATGTTGAAACATATCTTTGTGTTCCTATCAGAGCACAAACTTAATTTTGTATCCCCACATGACCTGCCTACTCTCTCACTCACTACACACAGCCTCAGGCTGCTTTTAGCAGGTGTGAAATTCAAGGGAGAACGATAGCTTTCTTTAATGGAGGGGGTATCCCTGGGTAGGGCATGGAAGAAAAGAGAATACAAAAAAAAGTGAACTGGGGAACACTAAATAACAAAGTAAAGTTGACCCTTGAACAATGTAGGGGTTGGGGCACCAATCCTCTGTATAGTCAAAAATTTTCACATAACTTTTAGCTACCCCAAAACTTAACTCTTCATAGACTACTGTTGACTGGAAGCCTTACTGATAATAGAAACAGACAATTGGCCCATATTTTGTATATGTATTATGTACTGTATTCTTAAAATAAACTCTCTAAAAGGAAATGTTCTTACGAAAATCAAAAGGAAGACAAAATACATTCATTAAAGGCAAGTAGATCATCATGAAAGTCTTCATCCTCATCTTCATGTTGAGTAGGCTGAGGATGAGGAAGAAGAGGGGGAGTTGGTCTTGCTTCTCAGGGATGGTAGAGGTGGACGAAAATCTGCGTATAAGTGGACCTGTGTGGTTCAAACTCATGTGGTGCACTTCAAACGCATGTTGAGAAGTTCAAACCTGTGTTGTTGAAAGGTCAACTGTACATCAGTGAAGCAGACTTTAGAGAAATTGACCTGGAATCCAAACATTGCCATATTGTGGAGTTGGTGGAAAAAATAGGTTACAGGTTACATCTCAGAGGTTATAACATAATAAAAATGTGGAAATCCTGCACAATGCTGCCTTATTTAGATTTTCAAACAAGGAAGCCCCACTGAAGGGCCTTCAGGAAGGATCTGCAAGCCAGGGGTTCTGATGTGGTAAATGAGGGCCCTGGGTGAAACCTGTGGTGAACACTGGCGTGTTTGAGATGAGGAAAATACAGACAGACAAAAAGTGAAATAGGTGAGGCATGCAGAGTTCACAGTAATGATTAAGAAACAGGCTGGGCCCCGTGGGTCTCATCTGTCATCCTGTGATTCTGGGAGGCTGAGGCAGAAGGATCTCATGAGCTCAGACTCTGAGTTTTCAGTTAGATAAGGTTATGTCACTACACTCCAGCCTGGATGGTAGAGTGACACTCTGCCTCAAAACAAAAAAAATAAGGAACAAAGGCAGACTAGCAATAGGTAGGAGATGGAGCAGAGATGGAGTGAATTAAACCTCATTAGGGGACAGAAGGGCTGCCACTAGGTGAGGCAGGGACGCCCCAGGACACAGGATGGCAGAAGGATCTCACTCTCAGCACCTGAGGCTAAGTGCTTCCTCAAATGTTAAGTCACCTCAAGGTGCCACTTTTGCCTCACTCTAGTTCTAATACTGAGAGACAAATATTTAAAAAAAAGCATAGGGAAAAAGAGTAAGACTAGAGAAAGATACAGAGGGAATTAAATACCAAGAAATAAGAAAAAATGGGGGAGGCTCAAAGAGACCTATGTAGAGACTGAGTTAAAGGAAAATGAATGAGAAATGGGTGGAGCAGGCCACGCAGAGAGGGAGAGAGGAGACACATCACCGTGCTGTCTAAATTGAGGGGACAGTCACTGGAAAGGAGGCACAGGGTTGTTCCTGTTACCGTTGGGAAGGATGAGGTGTGTCCTTATCAAAATGGCCCCTGTGACCCCTCAGGTTGCAATAGGCCTCCCCTCGGGCATCTCCTCCTCTCCTCTCAGTCCCCACCTGCTGATTCCTAAACACTCATCTCCAGCTTAAACCTGTCCTCTAGGCCCATGCCTCCAAGTGCCTGAAGACCATTATTCAAAGACCAGAGGGACATTTTTCTTGGAGGCTGTATCAGTTCCCTATGGCTGTGTCATGTCACAAACCATCCCAAAACTTGGTGGCTTAAACAATCATCATTTTATTTGCCATGTCTGTTAATTCCAAATTTAAATATCTCCAACCTGTCAATTCCTCTGCATCCCCAGCATGGTCACCCCAGTCTAGATCCCCGTCACTGTCACTGAAACCAGGGGACCCATCACCCGTATGGCCTCATCCTTCCGTCTTGCTCCCCTAAGTCCATTCTCTGCACTTCAGCTGGACGGACCTTTCAAAATAGAAACCGGTTCATACGGCTTTCCTGTTCAAACCCAGTGCCTGCTTGTGGTTCTCGGCGTTAAGTCAGCGCTGCTTGCTGTGCATATGGAAGGACGCCTGCCCTGCACCACACATGCCTGTCACTTGCCTCTCACCCCCTCGTGCCCATTCCCACCACACCAGACTTCGTTAGTTACTTGAACTTGCCAAGTTCTCTCTCTTACATCTCTGGCTTTACAAATGCTTTTTGAAAACAGATTTGTGTAATCTTCCAAAGTTGAAAATACACATGCCCTACAACTCAACATTTAAACTCTTCAGCAGAAGCCGAGAGAAATATGTCTTACCTTCATCAAAAAACATAGAAAAGCGTGTGTATAGTAGCATTATTCATAAAAGCTAAACACTTGAAACAGCACAAATGGATACATACTTCATAGCTTATTTCTATAACGGAAATCTATACACCATTAAACATAATTACAGAAAATGAATATACATGACTTTCACAAGCATATTGAAAATATATATATATATATAAATTTTCTAGGATTTGGCTTCTTTTGGGAAGATTTGTATATGCAAACATATATGTGTATATATATATATATATATAAAGAGAGAGAGAAACAAAGAAAAGAGAGAGAGTAAGCAAAGAAGAAGAGAGCATGATTCCATTTATATAAATTACATAACAGCCAAAATTAATTTATGTATTGAGAGCAATATGGTGATTGGCCTTAAGCAAGACTGTAGGGACACTTAGTGGGAGGTGTCACTAGGAGGCTTCTGAGGTGTTGGAGAAATCCTGTTTCTTGACCAAAGTGATATGCCAACTGTATGATCATTCAAAACCCACTTTTATCTATGTATGTTATTCTGAAATTATAATTTTTTATTTACTTATTCATTAATTAATTTATTTAAAGACATGGTCTTGCTCTATCACCCATCTTGGAGTGCAGTGGCACAATCATAGCTCCCTGCAATGTTGAATTCCTGGGATGAAGTTATCCTCTAAAATCAGCTACCTGAGTTGCTGGGACTACAGGTGTGAGCCACCACACCTGGCTAATTCTGCTTATTTTTTGTAGAGATGGAGTCTAGCTATGTTGTACAAGCTGGTCTCAAACTCCTTGCCTCAATCTATCCTATAATTTTTATTTTTTAAAAAGGGTAGAAAAATTAACCATCAAAGGATATGAAGACTAGGTAGCGAAACAGAAAAAAAAACAACTGAGTCAAGAGATGCACAAAGGAAAAAACAGAGTTAAGGAATACACACACAAAAAGAAGGGTGGAGGGAATCTTTTTTCCCAGCAGTGAAATTGAGGGAGGAGTTATCAATGGCAGTGAAGGGCCCACTAGGGAGACAAATGAAAATGATTTCTTTCCTACAATTTTGACCAGGGGCAGAGGTATCCAGCCAAGGACTCCAAATGAATTCCTGTTCTACACCTCTGGTGAATATAATGAAGGAAATATCACTTTTTAACTCAGAAGATGAACAGCAAACCCAAGCAAGAACTAACCATAACCTAGCATCTGACACAATAGGTAAGGCTGCCTGGACGAATTTCTAGCCGTGAATCTCAGGTTACCAGGTAAGGGCCCAGGAACTTCATCAGGGCCCACTGAGGCAGTACAGGTAGCCTGGGATGGAGGTGGGAAGGGGAGGGGATCAGCACCTCAAGCAGTGAGCCCTCTGCTTAACAGAAGAAACTCCTTAGGAATTAGGATAATTCCAAAAGACAGAAATGGAGGTAATGAGTATTGATGTCAGAGTGGCATTTATAAAGGAAGAAGGGAAGGTATAGGGGAGGATTTTAAGAAAGGGGGAAAAACCAGGGAGCCAAGATATTCACAAGAGGAGATGGAGAAAGAAACACATCAAGACAAGGAGAGGTAAAGAGACACCACTGCCAAAGACAGAGGAAGAAGCAGGGAAAATGGGCAGAACAAAGAGAAGGTTCAGAAATAAAATGAGAGTGGAAGAAAAGTAGAATGAGGGTGGGGATGAAAACAATGCCAGTGGATGGGCAAAGCTGCCCTCAGTGTGTAAATTTTATCAGCTTTGATTTAAGACCTGAAGAAATCTGCAGGTCACACTCATTCAAGAAAGAGAGCAGTGCCTTGAGGTATTTTTTGTTGTTTACTTTTGTTTCTGTTTTTGTTTTTAGACTGCCTCTCACTCTATCCCTCAGGCTGCGGTACAGTGGCATCATCATATCTCCCCGTAACCTCAAACTCCTGGGCTCAGATGATCGTCCTGCCTCAAGACTCCCAAGTAGCTGGGACTGCAGGTGTGCAGCACCACACTCAGCTAATTTTTTTATTTTGTGTAGAGACAGGGTCTTCCTATGTTGCCCAGCTGGTCTCAAACTCCTGGCCTCAAGGGACCTGTTGCCAGGGCCTCCCAAAGTGCTGACATTACAGGAAAGGGCCACTGTGCCCAGCCCCTAGTGCTCTTTTTTTAAATTGTTTGTTTATTTTAGAATATTACAGGGGTACAGATATTTAATTTACATCTATTGCCTTTGTTCTGCCTGAGTCAGAGCTACAAGTGCGTCCATTCCTGAGACGGTGCACACCACACCCATTAGATGTGAATACCCACATCCCCTCCTCCTCCCTCCCACCTGCCCAGCACCTGATGAACGTTACTACTATATGTGCACGTAAGTGTTGATGAATTAATACCAGTTTGATGGTGAGTACATGTGGTGCTTGTTTTTTCATTCTTGTGATACCTCACTTAGTACAATGGGCTTTAGCTCTATCCAGGGTAAAAAAAAAGTTGCTAGGTACTAGATCACCATTGTTTTTTGTAGTTGAGTACTATTCCAAGGTGTACACACACACGCACACACACACACACACACATATATATATATATATCACATTTTATTAATTCCACTCATGTATTGATGAACACTTGGGTTGTTTCCACATCTTGAAATTGTGAATTGTACTGCTATAAACATTCTGGTGCTGATGTCTTTTATAGAATGTCTTTTTTTTTCTTTGGGTAGATGCATAGTAGTGAGATTGCTGTATCAAATTGTAGTTCTACTTGTACCTCTTTGATGTATCTCCATATTACTTTCCACAGAGGTTGTACTAGTTTTCAGTCCCACCTGCAGTGTGTATGAGTGTCCCTATTTCTCCTCATCCTTGCCAACATTTATTGTTTGGGGACTTTTTGAAGAAGGCCATTCTCACTGGAGATAAGTGATATCTTATCACTTATTGAAGTTTTGAGTTGCATTTCCCTGATGATTAAAGATGTTGAGCATTTTTTCATGTTTGTTGGCCATTAGTCTGCCTTCTTTTGAAAGGGTTTGGTTCATGTGTTTTGCCCACTTATTAACGGGGTTATTTGATTTTTCTTGTTGATTTTTCTGAGTTCTATATAGATTCTAGTTATCTGCTCTTTGTCAGATATATAGCATGAAAATATTTTTTCCATTCTGTAGGTTGTCTCTCTGCTCTCTTGATACTTTCCTTGGCTGTCCAGAAGCTTTTTTATTTTATCAGGTCCTATTTATTTATTTTTGTTGTTGCTGCTGTGATTGCCTTTGGGGTGTTCTTCATAAATTCTTTGCCTATGCCATTGTCTAGAAGAGTATGTCCAATGTTTTCCTGCAGAATTCTTATAGTTTCATGCCTTAGGTTTAAGTTTGTTATCCACCGTGAGTTGATTTTTGTGAGGTGAAAGGTGTGTATCCTGTTTCAGTTTTCTACATGTGGCTATCTGATTTTACCAGCATGATTTATTAAATAAGGATTCTTTTCCTCAGTGTATGTTTTTGTCTGCTTTGTCAAAGATCAGATGGCTATATGAGGATGGCTTTATATCTGGGTTTTCAATTCTGTTCCATTGGTCTATGTCTCTGTTCTTATGCCATTCAAATGCTGTTCTAGTTACTATAGCTTTGTAGTATAGCTTGAAGTCTGGTAAATTGATGCCTCCTAATTTGTTCTTTTTGCTTAAGATTACTTTTGATATATGGTGTCTTCTCTGGTTCTGTATGAAGCATAGAATTATTTTCTCTAGATCTGCAAAGAATGATGTTGGTACTTTAATAGAGATTGCATTGAATCTGTAGGTCACTTTGAGTAGTATAGACATTTTAACAATGCTAATTGTGCTGATCCATGAGCATTGTATGGTTTTCCACCTATATATGGCCTCTTCTAGTTCCTTCCTCAGTGTTGTGTAGTTCTCCCTGTAGAGGTCTTTCATCTCCTTACTTACATATATTCCTAGGTATTTTATTTTGTTTCTTGCTATTGTGAAGAGTATTGAGTCTTTGATTTGGTTCTCAGTTTGATTTTTGTTAGCATGTAGGAATGCTACTGATTTGTGTTAGTTCATTCTGTAATCTGAGACTTTGATGAATTTATCAATTCCAGTAGTCTCTTGGCAGAATCTTTGGGGTTTTCTCGATATAAGATCTATTGTCAGCAAAGAGCGATAGTTTGATGACTTCTGCCCCAATTTGGATGACCTTGATTTCCTTCTCGTCGCATTATTCTGGCTAGGACTTCCAGCACTATGTTGAATAGAAGTGATGCTAGAGGGTAGCCTTTTCTGGTTTCACTTCTAAGTATCAGTGCTTTCCATCTTTCCCCATTCAATATAATGTTGGTTGTATGTTTGTCATATGTGGCTTTTATCATTTTTAGGCAAGTCCCATCTATGCCTATTTTGTAAAGTGTTCTTATCATAAAAGGGTGCTGAATTTTGTCAAATGATTTTTCTGTGTCTATTGAGAGATTATATGATCTTTATTTTTTCTTCTATTAAAGTGGTGAATTATCTTTATAGATTTGCATATGTTGAACCACCTCTGCTTCTTGATAAGCACCTGAATTCAGTTTGCTGGGATTTTATCGAGAAATTTTGCATCTATATTCAAAATGGATATCGTTCTGAAGTTTTCTTTTTTTATTGAGCCCTTTCTGGCTTTGGTATCAGGGTGATGTTGGCTTCACAAAAGTCCTCCCCTAGGGAGAGTTCTTTCCTTCTTGACGTTGTGGAACAGTTTCTGCAGGATAGGCACCAGTTCTCTTTTGTAGGTCTGGTAAAATTAGGATATGAATTCATGTGGTCCAGGACTCTTTTTCTTAGGAGTATTTTGCATTGCTGCTTCAATTTTGGTACTTGATATTGGTCTGTTCAGGAATTCTATTTTTCCTAATTGAGCCTAGGGGGTGCTGTGCATTTCGAAGAATTTTCCATTTCCTCCACATTTTCCAGTTTGTGTGCATAGAGATCTTGACAGTATTCATAGATGATTTTTGGTACGTCCGTAGTATCATTTGTAATTTCTCCCTTTTCATTCCTGATTGAACTTATTAGAGTAATTTCTTTCTGCTTCTGATCAAGATAGCAAGAGGCATGTCAATTTTGTTTATTTTCTCAAAGAACCAACTTTTTATTGTATTAGTCTTCCATATAGTTGTTTTGTCATAGATTTCATTTAGTTCTGCCCTGATCTTGGCTATTTCTTTTCTTCTGCTGGTTTTGGGATTGCTTTGCTAATTCTTTTCCAGTTCTTTCAGATCATTTATTAGATTGTTGATTTGGGATATTTCTGCCTTTTGGAAGTAGGCATGTATGGATATAAATTTTCCTCTCAGGACTGTTTAGCTGTGTCCCACAGATTTTGATAACTTGTGTCTCCTTTCTCATTTAGTTCAAAGAATCTTTTGATTTCTGTGTTAATTTTCTCCTTAACTCAATAATTGTTCAGCAGAAGGTTGTTTAGTTTCCATGACTTTGTGTAGAAATGAGTGTTTCTATTGGAGTTCATTTCTAATATTATTCCACTGTTGTCTAAGGAGAAGCATGGAATAATTTCTTTAAAATTTATTAAGTAATGTTTTGTGGCCTAGGATATGGTCAATCTTAGACAATGTCCCATGAGCTGATAAGAAAAATACATATTCAGTAGTTTTGGGGTAGAATATTCTGTAAATGTCTGTCAGTCCTGTTTGTTCTAGAGTTCTGTTTAAGTATATTATTTCTTTGATTATTTTCTGTTAGGAGGATCTGTCCTGTTCTGTCAGAGGATGTGTTGAAGGCTATTATGGTGCTGCTATATATCATTTTGTTTAGATCAAGTAGGATTTGCTTTATGCATCTGGGTGCGCCTGAGTTAGGTCCATGTGTATTTAGAATTGTTATGTCTTCTTGTAAAATTGTATCCTTCACAATTATATAGTGACCATCTTCGTCTTTCATAACTTTTGTTATTTTAAGACTAAGTTATCTGAAATCAGAACTGCTATGCCAGCTTTCTTTTGGTTTTCATTTGCATGGGATATTGTTTTCCATCCCTTCACCTGCAGTCCGAATGCATCCTTGTGGGTTAGATGTGTTCCCTGAAAACAGGAGATACTTGGCTTGTTTATATTTATCCATTCAGCCAGCCTATGTCTCTGAGAGTGGTTAGAGCCATTTACATTTATTGAAAGAATTGATAAGTGAGGCAGACTTCTGTTCATCCCGTTGAGTTGAACTTTGTTGCTTTATTTTCTCTCTTGAGCCATTGTGGTATCTGGCCTTTGACCTTTAGCTTTTTAGATTTTACACTGTCTTTTGTGTCTATTGTACTGATCCATGTGTAATGCTGTTCTAAGTACTCCCCAGAGGGCAGGTCTTGTCTTGGTGAATTCCCTCAGTCTTTGCTTGTCTCATAAAGTCTTTATTTCTTCTTTATATAAGAAACTTAGTGCTGCCAGACTCAGAATTCCAGGCTTGGCATTATTCTGTTTGAGAAGACTGACATTGGGGCCCCAGTCCTTTCTGGCTTGTAATGTCTCAGTTTAGAAGTCTGAAGTTAGTCTGATGGGTTTTCCTTTGTAGGTTACCTATTTCTCTTGCCTTATGGCTTGTAGGAGGGCCTCTTTCATGTTTATTTTGGCTAGTCTGATGGCTATGTGTCATGGTGTCTTCCTGTTTGCAATGAATCTCCCAGGAGTCCTTTGACCTTCTTGTATCTGGATTTCTAGATTTCTAACAAGGCCAGAGAAATTTTCTTCCATTATATCATCAGATCATTTATCCAACCCTTATGTATTTTGTTTTTCAACCTCAAGGATGTTTATGAATCTCATGTTAGGCCTGTTCACATAATGCCACATTTCTTGTAGTCTTTGCTCTTTTATTTCTCTACACTGACTCTGCAACTGACGTTTTTAGTCAAAAGATGTTGTCTTCAATCCCTAAGATTCTTTCTTCTTCTTGATATGCCCTATTCTTGTGGCTTTCCACAGTGTTTTGTAATTTCTTGAATAAATTCTTTATTTCTAGAAATGCTGTTTGATTTTTCTTTATTATTTCAATTTCCTTAGTGAATTTTTTATTCATTTCTTGTTTGTGTGTGTGTGTGTGTGGTTTCTTTGTATAAGTTTACCATTTTCTCTTGCATTTTATTGAGTTTTCTTATAATCCACGTTTGAAATTCACCTCTCATTTCAGTGTTCTCATTTTGCTTGGTATCTGTTGCAAAAGAGTTGGTGCTCCCTTTGGGGCTATCCCTTAAGTTTGACTCTTCATACTTCCAGGGTTCTTTCACTGATTCCTTCCCATTTGGAGCTGCTGTTACTTCTTGCCTTTTAATTTTCCTTTAGATAATGACATGTCTGGTTTAGTCTCTGAGCCAGTAGGTGGTGGTGCTTGTGGTTGAGAATAGGCTACTCCTTGTATGATGAGTTAGTAAATGCAGTAAAATGGTGTGAAAATTGAACTCCCTCTCAGTGGGTGCTGCTTGTCAGGTTGAGCAAACTGTAATGTTGTTTTTGGGTTCTGTGACCAGCTCTAGTTCCTCTGGGGAAGCAGTCTACTGCTTCATGTGGTGAGTGAGGCTTGGGACTTTCAGATGTTTCCTTTATTTCCACCTCAACAGGGGTCAGTGGGGTACTGAGGCTCAGTGAGGCTTGTTTGGGTGAGCCTCTCCTCAAATTCAACAAATGCTTTTGTGGACATCAAAGTTCTGTTGCCTGCCTCTGGAAATTATTATATTAATTACCATGTATCTTTGTCTTCCTATGGGTATGGAGGAAAAGTTATTTCTTCTTTTCCTTACCTCTCCCCCAAAACATTTACAGACACAAATATGCACATAGACACAACGTATGCAGACTTCTGCACAGGCTGTGACTGCTTTTAGCAGGTTTGAGTCAGGCAAAAGAGAAAGAAGAGTTAGGTTTCTCAGTGAAGGACACTGAGTGGATGAAATAAAGACAAAGAATGGAAAGACATAGGCTGGTGTCAACAAATTAAAATACATCAGAATAAGCTTCAAGATTTTCTGAGTGGACATAGAATCTAAATATATCACTAGTTAAAGAGTTTTGTGGGGGAAGAGGGATGATTTTCAAGATATTTCTCAGAAGTTAGAGCAGAAACATCTAAATAAAGTTGATGACTAATTGACAGGCTTACAATATAGAAAGCTCATAAGGAACTGACAGAGGTAATAGAGCTGGCTATGTGGTCAGTGTCAAAAGAACAGGTATTTGGCGATGATGAATGTAGTCTGTGACATTAAGCTGAATACAGGTGGAGAAAATATGGATTCTAACCAGGGAAACAGAGTGAGGTCCTGTCTCTACAAAAAATTAAAGTAAAATAAAATAAAATATTAAAGTTAGCCAAGCATGGTGGCTGCACCTGTAGTCCCAGCCACATGGCAGGCTGAGGCAGGAGGATTGCTTGAGCACAGCAGTTCAAGGCAGCCATGAGCTATGATCATTCCAGTGCACTCTAGCCTGGACAACAGAGTTAGACCCAGTTTCAAAGAAAGAAAGGAAAGAAAGAAAAAAGAAAATACAGATAAATATAATCATTGAATTTATACGACCAGTCAAAAGATCATGATAATATTAAGAGAGAACAGAAAGGGAAGTGATGGTAGAAGCAGGATCCCCTCAATAACAAAACTAGATCAAGAGATACAAAATGGAAACTAGGTGGAAGGAGATATATGCAGGGACTTATGAATGGAGAGGAGTGAAACGTAAGGCACGATGAGAACTATGTAGAAAAAGAGTTAAAAGATGAGAGAAAAATGGAAGAGAGAAGGGACAGTGTAAAAGAGAGAGAGGTAGTGAAATCATCGGGTCTGAGATGATCATGAGAGAAAAGCAACTGTGACATGAGATTTGGTTCCCAGTAGCAGTGAGTTTTCAAGGTAAGTTGTCCCCAGGTATCAAAGTGGCCCGTGTAACTCAACCAGATTACAAAAGTCCTTGCTGAGGCATTTCACACTTTTCTATCACTTCGGTCACCATCCCCAACCTGATGATTCCTAAACATATATGTCCAGCCAGCCCTGTCTTTTTGAACTTCAAAACTCATTAATCCAAGTGGTGAAAGCCTCTCTCCAAGGTCCTGAAGGCCATAGGCTTCTCTAGTTTCTCAAGATATACAAATTTCAATCTGAACACCTCCAAATCTGAGCACATCATCTTTTCCCCTTACAACCAGCCTCTGCTTCTCCAGTGTTCTCCATCAGTGAAACATACTGTTAATTCACCCTTTCTTTCAAGTTGAAATTCTTGGGGTCATTCATGAAAGGAAAGGACAAATACAGTGAGGAACAAGAAAAGAGAAAGAGATTTCAGAGATAGATCCATGCTTTAATGTAGCAGTGGGTAGTCACTAATTTTTGGAGAGGGTACGGCACAAATGAAAATATTTACAAATTACAACTTAGGAGCAGACCTACAAAGACCTGAAAAGGAGAAGTGTTCCTGTGTCATGTGTTTTTCAAATGGAGTGCCAACAAGTCAGGAAGCAACAGCAGAAAGTAGCCAAACACATGACATGATGGATAAGGCTGCCCAAGGTTTTAGGATGGGCATGGCTGAGCAGATACCACAGACACTAGGGAGGGCTGTGACAGGTGATCAGAGTTCAAGGAAAGCATGAAGCAGCCTCTGCCTCACCAACAGGAAGTGGGCCCACAGACCCCAAGCATCAGAAGTTTGAAAGTCTTAAATCAGAACCCTGGGGTTCCCCTGCACAATTGACTGTAAACACACTGTGACAAGGAACAGGCCTGGTCCAGGCCAGAGTCCTGGTCTCTGCATTTGCTTGGCCTGACCCTGCTGGGAGCTGCAGGGAGGCAGGAGATCATTATAGAGCCATGTTTAACAGGATGGGCTTTCGTGGTTATGTAGGAATGATGTAGAAATACAGGAGTAAAAATGGTATCTCATTTACTACATTAGCATATTAATAGTAAAGTTTTGGATTTATACAGTGACTTTCACCCTTGTTCACAGAACAAAGAAAACCATGTTCTTCCATTGATAGATAATAGTGTCATTTTGTCACAACCTTGGAAAGGCCTAAAAAGACAAATGATCCTGTTAAACTGTCAGGAAAAATACCTCTGATAACTACTGTTAAACTAAAAATGTGTAGTTTTGAAGGATGTTCTCCACCATGTTATTGATTTATATGGTGATTTCCTATTAACTTATTTGATCTTCACAAAATATTGAAAACCTGCACAGAATAACTGTTGCTATCCTTGTTTTGTAAAAGAGGAAATTGGTGCATGTAAGTAATTAAGAGCTTTTTCAAAGTCTTAGAGAAAAAAGGAAGACCTTAGATATCAGTTCAGTACCTGTTTGTTTCCTTTAGAAGGAAGACAGGGAAATGATACTCAGAACATCATTGTAAACTAAAGCCTTTCACACAGTGCAAATTGTCATAAGATTTGTAATTTTTATTTATAAATTATAGTTCTCTGACCACCACCTGTCACTTTCTAGATACCATGGATGCTGGAAACAATTCTGCTTTGGAAAAACACAGTAGAAAAAGAAGTAAAAACAAAAATTTACTTGATTTTTATATTACAAATGACCTATGTTTTAATGCTAAATTTTGTTATCATTATTTTCTATACCTTTCATGAGACAAAAATAAATGCCTTTTAAAGTAACTATTTTTTTAAATGCTCATATCTTCATATTGCTTTGACTCTGATTTCAAAATATGTTTTCTGTAAACATTGGTATATATCTTTCCAGAATTTTTCTAGGCATGTATTAAAACATTTTGGAATATAATTTTATTTAAAAGAAGTAATTTCATACATATTTTTATTTCTTTTTAAACTGATATATCATACTTAGACAATAAAAATATTTATCACTTTTAATTGAAATATAAAAAGACTTACTTAAATGCTGCTTTACTGTACATTGTTTTGATTTTTAATATGCAGGAATTTTTATTTGTTTTTGGTCATTTGTTTTTCTTCTTCATAGAACTCTTTGTTGTAGAACGCAGTCAGTGTTTTCTGTTGTGGTATTTATCTTTTTATTACTATGCTAAATGAATATAGAAATACATATATGAGCGAGGCACAATAGCTCACTCCTGTAATCCTAGCAGTTAGGGAGGTCAAGAGGATTGCTTGAGGTCAGGAGTTCCAGACCAGCGTAGCCAACATCAGGAGACCCTGTCTCTACAAAAACAAAAATCTATCACGGGGCATGTCAATTTTGTTTATTTTTTAAAGAACCAACTTTCTGTTACATTAACCTTCTGTATAGATTTTTGTTATTGATTTCATTTAGTTCTACTCTGATCTTTGTTGTTTATTTTCTTTCGCTGGGTTTGGTGTTAGTTTGCTCATTCTTTTCCAGTTCTTTGAAATGATTCATTAGATTGTTGATTTGTGATTTTTCTGTCTTTTGGAAGTAGGCATTTATGGATATAAATTTTCATCTCGCGACTCCTTTAGCTGTGTCCCACAGATTTTGATAACTTGTGTCTCCTTTATCATTTAATTCAAAGAAACTTTTGATTTTCATATTAATTTCTTCCTTAACATAATAATTGTTCAGCAGAAGGTTGTTTACTTTCCATACTTTATGTAGACATGAGAGTTCTGTTGGAGTTGATTTCTAATTTTATTCTATTGTAGTCTGAGAAGATGCATGGTATAATTTCTATTTTTTTTTAAATTTGTTGAGACATGCTTTGTGACCTAGGATATGGTCAATCTTAGAGAATGTATGATGGGCTGATAAGAAAAATGTATAGTCAATGGTTTGGGGGTAGAATGTTTTGTAAATGTCAGTCAGGCACATTTGTTCTAGAGTTCTGTCTAAATCCATTGTTTCTCTGTTTATTTTATATTTGTACGCTCTGTTCTGTGCTGTCAGAGGGGTGTTGAAGTCCCTGGCAATTATGTGGCTCATGTTTATCATTTTGTTGAGATCAAGTAGGATTTGCTTTACTGGAAGCAAATAGTGCTTTCTTTATATAGTTGTACTTACTATTGAGAAATGTATCAGATTTACCCGATTTCCAAAATGTGTCAGGAAAAGAAAGATGATAACACCACAAACAAGTAACTTCATGATGAATCTGCAACCAGGCCCCGGGGCCCAAGAGCTCCTTGCAGTGCTGCCTCTGCTGAACAGATAAATTTTGAGGCTGCAACTAGCTGTCAGCATTGAGAAACCAGCGTAACTCACAAGTGACGTAGCCGTCGCTCCTCTTGCCACCACCGTGTGGTAATTGTGTGGACTTGAGTCTGCCACTTCACCTCTTCTGCCTCAGTTTACTCATCTGTAAAGTGAAATTAAGTGAGTTAGATTGACAGCCCTCCGAGGCCCATGCCAGCTTCCTACCTGGCTTCACGTTCTATGAATCCCCCACGGGACTTGGTAAGGACCATGGTCAGCTCCCTCCTCGCATCCTGAACTTGGAATGTTTTTAAGGGCTCCCCAGACATTGCTGGCTAGAAGGAAAGAAGAGCAGCTCCCCATCCTCATGTTCATTTTAAGTCCTTCATGTATATTTCTGCTGAGTCATATCCTTAATTCCTCCATCTCCACCATGTAGAAGTTCTACAATGCAAAGCCCATACTATTTGTTGATGATTCTAGAACTCCACTAAGTTTCTCTTTAAGCTGGGAGACAACTTCTGTGGAGGAGGGTGAAGAAAGCAGATGAGACAGATGCCATCTTCTGCCTGGCTGCTCTGTTGTGATCCTGGCTCCATTTAGCCAGTCCTTGTGTCAAATTTGTAGACAAATCTGTTTCTAAAACTGTTCCTCTGGCCACATAACTATACATATAGTTATGTATAGTTATATACATTTGACTATGAAGTCCCCACTAGTATAGTAGAAGCAGCATATTCTACTGCCTCTCTTCAAATGGTGCCCAACTGGCTTGGGAATTAGACATCAGACAGTCCTTCTAGAAGGTCCATATCTCTGTTGTGGTTACCTCAGGCAGAGTATCTCTCAACTACACCCACTCCAGCTCCCAGCCACAGGGTCCTCACCAGGCCGTGAGAATCATGCTTCTTCATTGACTCCCTTGCCGGCTCCCAGCTCAGCCCCCGTCACCACTGACTCCTCCAGCCATGACTTCAGCTTGGCAGCTCTCGTGGGTGAGTCTGGTAGTCTCTCTCTCCCTGACACCCCAGAGACAGAGGTCCACCTCCTGTATGGGTTTCTTAAATCCTTCTTGCTTGGCTTGAGGGGAGGTGTCTGAGGATTCTCTCCAAAGATATGTAGCCTCTCTCATAAGGCCTGGAGGTGAGTAAGGCTGACTCTGGCAGAACCAGACTTCCTATGTCCTACCATGTTCTGTGGAGCAGGGCTGAACGAGCAACTCACCCTAGGATATGGGGGTACTGTCCTCCTATTGCATCATATTTGGACACTGAAGCTTCTGCTGATACTCTGAGATAACCTACAGATCAACTAAACATCCTGCTATAATCTTTTGCCCAGAATGATTAGACCCAACTATTAACAAAAATTTTTAAAAATAGATTTTAATTTTTTCCTGACCATATTATTATTTCAAAAGGTCAGCATAGAGTTTTAGTGGTTATTATATATTTATTAAGACTGATAGACCCAAGAATGGTTAAATTCTATTTTTTCCATGCATTTTACTTCCTGGAGGTAAAATAGCAATAAGGTGCTAGAGCAAGCTGGCTGACAAAGAAGCATTGTAAAGCAAAGTTCAGCAGCACTTTATTACGTATGATCTGGTCTTCAGCCCCAACTTCTCCATGTTGAAAACTAGGAGGGAGTAAAATGAGCTTCTGTTTCTTTGCCCTAAAGTTGTTTGCCCTCAATAGGTTTTGACTGAAAAGAGGGTCTAGCTAACTAACCCTCTAGTCCTGGAAGGGAGATTTAAGCAGAGAGACTCTGAGAGTAAGAGAATGTGTGTTGGCCAATAATGGGTATCACTGAACAGACCCAGGTTATGACCAGGGTCAGGGCTCCAGTTTGACCACCTTATGGGGAAGAAGAAAGCAGGAAAAACACAGGTGTTTCCTCCTGAAACAGCAGGGAGGAGGGAGGGAGGGCATGAGAGAGTTAGAGCTAGCCAGTTCTCCTGTGTGCACCTACCCCTTCAGCACCATGAGTGGTAGGATGGAGGGTCCCACACAAAGCCACATCTGTGTGGATGACCTTGTAGGCCTGGCAGCCACATCAACTACTGTACTTTTTTGATACAGATCAATGTAGAGTAATTTTTATTGAGGGACAAGCAAGGAGTGTTAAGAAAGCTTCATTTACCTCTTCGAGGACTCCATTTACTTACTTGTTTCCTTCAAATCATTCGTTCAATAACCAAATTTGTAATTATTTTATGGAATGTTATTAATCTCTTTTTTCTGTGTATCCCTGTAATGTCTTAATAAGCTTCCTGGAGGAAACACCTTGTGAGATAGAAAATGCTTCATCTTGGGATGTGATTCCTCTTGGGATGTAAATTGTCAATAAATGTCTTACAGTACCATTTTTATCTTGATGAGGTTAAAAAAATCTCTGGGTAATTGGTATGGCAAAGTCCCAGAAACTAAGTTAACATCATCAACCCCAAGTCTTCCTTGTGCTTGACTGAAGGACAGAATCCTTTCCAGCTTACTGTGGAGGTAAATTGTTAGAAAGAAAGAACATTCATTTGGGGTATGGGGAAGATATTTTCTCCTGGGTCCTGCACCAGTCAGGATAGAAGCCATGGGCACACTGGGATGGGCACAGACCTTCAGGAAGAGAGGGCCTTCACGTGGTGTCCCTGACATCAACATTCAAACACATTGAAGGACGCAGACCTAGACATGCATCTGGAATGAATCACTCTTTTTTGGACATACCCAATCAACATATATTAATATATCAGATGCTACATTCTTCTGAGGTATTTTAAAAGTCAATCCTTTGTGCTGCCTTTAACTCTACATCTCTTAGACCTGGGGCCTTAATTTCTACAAATTCCCTGAAAAGTCACAATTGAATGGTGTTTTTGTAAAACACCATTATTTGTGATACAATGTCATAAACAAGAGATGTTGGTGTTAGTTTTCTACTTTCTCAGAGAGAAAAATGGCCATCCCTGGACTTTTGAGGAGGAGAAAAAGCAGAAGAGGCAGAAAAAGAGATGAAAATAAGTGATCAAAACACTTTAATAGTGAACCATCTAGATTTTTATTTTATATTCTGTGCTCTGAGTGAAAAATCAGTTTTCTTAATTGGCTTAAGGGCAGTAGCACGGGAGCCTCCTTGGTCCTTTGCACTACCATTATCCTTACAGAAATCTTTTTTCAAGTTTAGGTTTGTGGCAGCAATCTGATCAACAGAGTCCACCACGAGGTCTGCCTTGGGACCTTGTATACTGCTTTTTATCTCTGTCTGTTTCCCAAGGGAAATCTTCAATGCCTTTATTTATTTTGTATTTTAACAGAGGGCCCCTGTTTATGTAACCAGTTTGTATTTTTTACCTCTGAGCATCAATTTCCTCACATGTGTGAGGATTAATGTCTGTTTGATAGATTTGTTTCTATGGATGAAGTAAGTTAATAGAGGCAAAGGTCTAAGGATAGTTCCAGGCACACAGTAAGCACTCAAGACATATTCAACTTCACTCTTGTTCTCACCCTATTGCTTGGGAAGCACATAAAACATTGCTTCAGACTTGTGGGGGGAGGGGGGAAAAGGGCATTTATTGAAACCTTAAAATCTGTACCCCCTGGCCGGGCGCGGTGGCTCAAGCCTGTAATCCTAGCTCTCTGGGAGGCCAAGGTGGGCGGATCATTTGAGCTCAGGAGTTCGAGACCAGCCTGAGCAAGAGCGAGACCCCATCTCTACTATAAATACAAAGAAATTAATTGGCCAACTAATATATATATAAAAAAAAAAATTCGCCGGGCATGGTGGCACATGCCTGTCGTCCCAGCTACTTGGGAGGCTGAGGCAGCAGGATTGCTTGAGCCCAGGAGTGTGAGGTTGCTGTGAGCTAGGCTGACGCCACGGCACTCACTCTAGCCTGGGCAATAAAGTGAGACTCTGTCTCAAAAAAAAAAAAAAAAAAAAAAATCTGTACCCCCATAATATGCCGAAATAAAAAAAAAAATAAAGACACTCTTGAAAGAAAGACCAAGATGGAAGAAACTCTCTACCTGCAATCAGGACTTGTTTTAAAGCTTAATAGTGTAATTGCAGGGATATACACATAAATCAATGAAATGGAATAAAAAGTTTCTGAAACCGTGAAAAAAAAACATTGCTTCAAAGTTATTTGGGCTGATTTAGAGATATTAATAGAAAAATATGGAATAAATCTCAGTTAAGTATGATTTTCGTAACAAAGTCTAGGCCAGGAGTCAGCACACTGTGGTCTACAGGGCAAAAGCAACCCACTGGTTCTTTGTAAATAAACATGTATTGGAACACAACCACATCCTTCCATTTACATGTTGTCTATGGATGATTTCATGACACAGCTGCAGAGTTGAGTAGTCACAGCATAAATTGTGGACCACAAAACTTTCAATATTGAACGTGTGGCCCTCTTGACTTGTGATCTAGGCATTTGATTTTTTTTAGGTACTGGACAGGCTCCTGAAAAGTTACATTTGAATAATGTCTTTGTTAAACACTACTATTTGTGATGCCATGTTGTAAACAAAAGACATTTATATTGTTTTTCAACTTTCTCAGGGAGAAAAAGAGCCCACCCAGGACCTTTGAAAAGAAGAAGAGGTAAAAAGAAGTGATCCATACACTTTTAATAATTAACCGTCTAGATATATATTTTATACTCTGTGCTCTGAGTGATAAATCACTTTTCTTAACTGGCTTATGGGGAGCTGGCACTGGAACCTCAACCTTGGCCACAAGTTCATTTTAAGACCTTCAATACGCACTTCAGCAGAACCATGTCCCTGCGTCCCACTCATGGGTGTGTGCGGCTCCCTGAGCAATGAGAAATTTCTTTTTTATTGATTCATATATACGAAATAGCTGTACATAGTTTGGGGGTACATGTGATCATTGTATACTTTCATATAATTGAACCAGGGTAATTGGGATATCCGTCACTTTAAATATTTACCTTTTCTTTATACTAAGAACATTCTAATTCATGTCTTCTAGGTATTTTGAAATGCACAATTGATCTATGTTAACTGTAGGCCCCAAACTGATCTAACCAAGGCCAGTTCTTATTTCTTCTATCTAACTATAGATTTGTATGTTAATCAACCTCTGCTCACCCACCCTCCTGCATCGAGCAGTGTCTTCTAGAATTCTAGTATTGAGCTTCTCTTTCAGCCACAGGGAAAGCTCAGGTGAGGGAAAATAAAGCAAAGCAGATGGCAAAGTGGGAGACAGACACCAGCCTGTTTGGTGCCCATGTGCTGCCCTGCTGCCATCCTGCTCTCCGTTCTTCCAGGCGATGCCTTGAATACGGAGACAAGACTAAAATTTGAGGACTTTATCTCCATAACTTCAAAGCAATTATAGGGCTGGAAATGTCCCTTCAAATCATCAGGGGGAAAGTCATTGTGGGAGCAGTGGATGTGGCCACCAAGCTTGAGTGCTCAGATCCTGCCTCCCCAGGCTGTTGGGTGGGATTTGGGGGCATAGAGCAGAGGACATTATCTACAGGTATCTAATCTGCCATAACAGAAAGACCTTGAAGTGTAACTAATTCCCATGGTAAATGCCTACAATTATTTTAAATTGTAAAAGAAGGATCTAAAGGGGTTGGGAGAGATGCTTCCCAGTTCTAGGGGAAGATTGAATGAAAAAATGCTTCCTTGCAGTTCGAAGATATCACAGAGATGAAAGTATGAATTTTCGACTTCCGGAACTTCCTGTGACCTGCGGTGACGTAAAGGGGACTCTATATAAGGAGAAATTTCAACAAGGTGAGTTTCCTGGTCTTCTAGGATTTTCAACTGTAAAATACCCATGCAAATAGCACACTGATGGGGAGTAGATATCTGCCTTGGGAGGCCCCAAGACCAGCCCCAGTTCCGATTTGCTAGGAGCTCTCATAGGACTTGGTACAAAGTCACACTCACAGCTTGGGCTTATAAGACTCAAAGGATGCAAAGTAAAGTCAGCAAAGGGAAGAGGCACATGGTGTAAGGTCCAGAGGAAACCAAGAGCCAACTTCTAAGAGTCCTCTCTGGGTGGAGTCACACAGGACTCACTACGCAAATGGCAGAGAACTATACACAAAAGGCAGGGAGTTCCCTCCTTCCCCGGCCTTTCAGCCTGAGTGTGGGGCCCCTGAAGACTGAGGGGACTATTCAGACTTTCCTGCTACTGATCCTGAACCCAAAGTGGTGGCTCCAGATCCAGTGTAGGGGGAGGCCAAGTGTAGGTGTTTTCACGGTCGGGAGCTCAGCTTGTCTTGGTCTTCCAGGAACCTCAGAGAAGTGTATAAAGAGTGAGGCTGGAATGTGGTTCACACTTGGGGAATTTGAAGTTGAAGGAGGCCACGCACCATCCAGGAACTGGAAGCTAAGCATACGCTGCGGTGGATATCCCCTGAAACACCTGATAGAGGTATTCTAGTGACAAAGGGATTAAATCGAGGATTTGGCTGTCACACCAAGCTTTGCAGAAGTTCTCAGTGTCCAGAAAACCATCATGACTCCCCTTGCCCAGCTCCCAGTGCATATGCTGTTACTATTAATAACATTGCCCGAGGTGTGACCATGGCTGGCTTATCCTACAGCTCACTCCTCTAAGCACAGTAACTCTTCTCCTTCTGAATGTAGGACATTAAATTGTGGCCTTGACTCTGCCATGAATAAACTTCAATTTGGTACCATGAAAGTAACTAAAATTGGGGGGAGGAGTCTTAAACTTTGGGGGCTGATTTTAAAAGTAACGTAGTAGAATTATATATATGAAAATAATATATCAGTATAGATCGTTCCTAGATTACAGAACTTTTTTTCCTTTATTATTTCAGCATATTATGGGGGTACAAATATTTAGGTTACATATATTGCCTTTGCTCCCCCATCCCCGAGTCAGAGCTTCAAGCATATCCATCCCCCAGATGGTGCGTAGCTCACCCACTAAGAGTGAATATACCCATCCCCTCTTCCCCCTCCCACTTGCCCAACACCCAATCAATATTACTACTCTATGTGTACACTGGTGTTGATCTGTTAATACCAATATGATGGTGAGTACCTGTGGTGCTTGTTTTTCTATTCTTGTGATACTTAGTAGAATGGGCTCCAGTTCTATCCAGGATAATACAAGAGGTGCTAGATCACTATTTTGTGTGTGTGTCAGAATATTTTGACAATGTTTTTTTCATAAACCACCTCAGATTTATTCTTGAAAGAGAATACAAATAAATTGCATTGTAAACTAACTGCTGTGCTCCTCATATCAATTCCTTGATGTGGACAAAGCAGACACAGGCAGTCTGCTCCAGATGAAATGATTTTTCATGCCGTATTTGAAATTATTTTCCATGAAGACACCTTGAATTTGAGTTGACAGTGGGACATCCAAGTTGAAATATCTGGAAGGCAGTCAGAAATATCAAGTCCACAAAATTAAAACAAGAATCCATCATATCATTGATCTTTTTTCCTTTAGAATGGACATCTACCAAACAAAGCAAGAACAAGAAAAAAGGTGATTATCATCTGAACTTCTGCTGATGTCTCATATGTCATATTGTTTTGTTTTGTTTCAAAATATTAAGGGGGTACAAATGCTTTTGTTACATGGAGTGCTATTGTAATTCTTGAGTCAGGGCTATAAATGTGCCCATCGCCCAAATAGTGTTCATTGTACCTGTTAGGTAGGTTTTTGCGCTTTTCCTCCTCCTGCATTCCCCCTGCCTGATTTCCAATGATTTTTACTTCTCTCTGTGTACATATGTGCCTATCTGTTATTTCCAATTTATTAGAGAGTATATGTGGTGTTTGTTTTTCCATTCTTGAGATACTTAGGATAATGGTCTCCAATTCCTTCCAAATTGCTGTGAAAGGCATTAATACATCCTTTTTTATGGCTGAATAGTACTCCATGATATAATTATGCCACATTTTGTTAATCCACTCATGAACTGATGGGCCCTTGATTCCAGATCTTTGCTATTGTGAATTGTGTTGCAATAAACATTTGTTGTCTTTTTGATAACATGACTTATTGATAAGTCCTGTTCCATTCTTCTGCATGGGGCTATTCAATTTCCCCAGCACTATTTATTGAATAGGGCTTATTTTCCCCAGTGTTTGTTGTTGTCTGCTTTGTCAAAGATCAATTGGCTGTAGGTAAATGGTTTTATTTCTGGGTCCTCTATTTTGTTCCATTGGTCTGTATCTCTATTTTTGCACCAGTGCAATGCTGCTTTGGTTACTATAGCCTTGTGGTATAGTTCAAAGTCTGGTAATGTTATGCTTCCAGATATGTTCTTTTTGCTTAGGATTGGCTTAATTATTTGGGCTCTTTTCTGATTCTAAACAAGGCATAGAATTATTTTTATAGATCTGTGAAATATGACATTGGTATTTTGATGGGGATTGCATTGAATCTTTAAATTACTCTGGGTAATTCAAACATTTTCACAATGTTGATTCTAGTGATTAATGAGCATGGTATGCCTTTCCATTTGTTTACATAATCTGCACTCCTTTCCTTAGTATCTTGTAGTTCTCCTTGTAGATATCTTTCATCTCCTTGGTTAAGTATATTCTTAGGTATTTTATTTGCGTTGTAGCTATTGTGAATGGTATTGAGGCTTTGATTTGACTCACAGCTTTACTGTTATTGGTATATAGAAAAGCTACTCATTTGTGGCTGGGCGCAGTGGCTCATGCCTCTAATCCTAGCACTCTGGGATGCTCAGGTGGGAGGATCACTCAAGGTCAGGAGTTTGAAACCAGCCTGAGCAAGGGCAAGATCCCGTCTCTACTAAAAATAGAAATAAATTAATTGGCCAACTAAAAATATGTAGAAAAAATTAGGCATGGTGGTGCATGCCTGTAGTCCCAGCTACTTGGGAGGCTGAGGCAGAAGGATTGCTTGAGCCCAGGAGTTTGAGGTTGCTGTGAGCTAGGCTGATGCCATGGCACTCTAACCCAGTCCCCACATTTGTGCATCACTTGGTACTTTGATTGTCACAGGTGGATGTGAGTGCCTCCTACCAGCCCATGGTGTAGACAGAATACTTCATCTAGGTGCAGAGCTGCTGCCCATTAAACAAAATGTTTCCCCACCAACAGCTCCCCTCAAACTGCTCTCTTTCTGTGCAGAAGCCCAGTGCCTGTCCTTATATACATTTCCCCAGCAAGACAAATGGCCCTAATATGTAGAAAGTGTATTGTGTAAAGATCCACATGTTATAGCTACAGATTACTACCAAAAATGAGGAGGGATGTGACTTCACTTGTCCACCTGTGGGCTCCATCCTTGACCAATTCTTATTTGGGCCTGCAGATTCTATTGGTTTGATACCTGTCAGGTACTCCACCATACTTACATACAAATATAGATGAATTTTTAATTTCACTATATGAAATTAAATCTGGCTAAAGGTCATACATATCGAGACTGGTAAGAAAACAAGTATCAGCGAATTTTCTGGGCCCTTCCATCTTTATTATATAGAACCTGGTTACCAGCTCTTTTATGGGTCCACAAAATGAGAACAGAGCCTCAATCTTCAGCCCTGGGTGGTTGATGTTACCATCCTCCTTGGCCATTAGATATGGCACCTCCTCACATTATGTGCCAGGTTAGCTAAGGCAGGTTAGCTAAGGCATGGGGGAAATTCCCTTGAGACTCCCAGAGCTGAAGAGCTCTGTGCTCCTTGGTCATCTGCACCCATGGTACTTCTACCCCCGAAATACTATCACAGAGTCCCAGAGGCCTCCAGGCACAGAACCCACAGTCTTGGGTCTGGTTTTGCCAGCCAAATAATAAATGTCTCAGATTACCTTTAATTCATCCTTTTTGTTTTTGCTAACCATTCTTTGTTAAAGTCTCTATTTTCACAAAGAAAAATTTTGTAGTGTGAAACACAGCCACTATCTCCTCAACTTTGCTGCAGACCAGAATCCCTTCTTCTGAAATCCCCACTCAATGCTGTTCTTTAATATTTTGAGGAGAGAAATTTTTAAGTGTCACCTTGGTAGATGCAAAGGTCACATGTTCCAAAGTCCCAGGGTCTCACTGATCCCAGTGCTGTCTACATCATCTCCCTTCCTAGCCAGAAAACTTGAATATATGTGTGGTGTGCAAAAGATGGGGAACGTTGTTCTGCTGTGACACCTGTCCAAGATCCTTTCATGAGAACTGCCACATCCCACCTGTGGAGACTGAGAGGTAAGACACACACCCAGCCCCCAGCCCTTCCTTCAGGGTATAATACCACAAGGTCTCACCCCCACCTCCCACACCTCCCTTATGTGGTTCCCAGCCCTGCACTCTGATGGGGTGAGGCCAGCATACACTGGGTGCTGGTTTAAAGCATATGCCCTGCTGTGGGAACATCACAAAGTTGATAAAGCTGGTGATAAAATCAACCTTCAGCAGACCAACCCAGCAGTCTATCAAGCCAACTGACTCTTGTCCACAGCGCACATGAGAAGAGTGTGAATGTTAATTCTGGGGTGGGACTGCCTGCTGCACATCCTTTGCTGTTAAATTTGTGTTTGGGTGGAGGTGTTGGTGTGTGGGATGCCATGGAGATTGGAAAGGTGTGTGGGTGATGTTGTTGGCATAATTGCTGTGGTCAGGAGGATGATCTCTACCAGGAATGTTTCTGTCCCTCTAAGAACTAAGCATTGTCTTTCCATAATGGAGGAGGCTAATGTGATCCACCTGTTCCTAGGGTGTTATCTCAAAGTATCAGGGTAAGCCTCTGCATTTGGTCAGTTGGGCAATCTGCAGGGGCAGAACACAGATCAGCTTTTTAGTTGATTCCATGTCTGTACCATGAATATTTTCCAAGGGCTCCTTGAGCTAACACAGGGTGGCCAAGGGGATGCTGACAGCACTAGGATAGGTGTTGTGTTCACCTGATTATCGAGAGCCTTCCAGCACAGACAACCTGGTAGATAACTTTGCAAATGAATTTGGGGGCAAATGGAAGATATCTGAAACCCTGTCAGTAGATTTACTTTTCAAGTTTTTGCAGCACAGAATCTAGGTATAGATATGGCAGTGCCAGAGGAGAGGATGTCCATAGCTGTGCTCTGTGCCTTCTCAGCAAAGTTGAGAGACAAGAGCTGGTCTCCTGATTTTTACTGTGGTCTCATCGAGGCCCAAGGTGTCAGTGCTTAAGATATTAATTTCCAGAACTTTATTCTGGCAAGCAGGGCTCATTGTTAAGCTCCTGGTGGCTCAGATGGGGCCACCAAGTTTTGAGGTGAATGGGAGACCATCACTTGCTGGGGCACATTACTCAACAGACTGTCACCCCTGTCACCACTACTGAGGGACAGGCATGCCTTTGGCTATTGAACTGAAATTGGGCTTTAGTAGAGAGGCCTCCAGGATAAAAGCTGGATTGGATACAAGGTGGAAAAAACCAGTCATTTTTTAACAGAGGACTTCAGTAACCGTAGAAATGGTGGCTGATTCACAGAACCTGCTCGTGCTCATTTTATGCCTGATGTCTCAGTAACAGATGGAGTTGCATCTTCTGCAAGATAAAGGTTATCCAGGGAAGGTGCCCAGAAAGCCAACCACGTTGTCAGGAATCTGAGGTTCTGAGGATGCAGATGCTGCCTGAGGAACAGCTGGTGAGTTGAAATATGAACCTGAAGCCTCCTCATTTCTGATCCCCTGAGAGAGGCACAGTCTCACAGAGGACTTGAGGAATAGAGCCTGAAGGCAAGCTGCTGGCCCACGGTGTGCTTTGATCCATAACCTAACACTAAAATTTGTATCCCAAAGGAAATTCCCAATCTGAAGAAAATCCTTATTCCATGTTTTTTTAAAGGAGTCCACAGGTTTGGCATCCCGTGTTCTCTCTGGGCATGTGTATGAGCTCTTTCTCCCCAAGCTGCATTTAATTTAACGTCTCCTCCATCTTTTGTAGAAATGTGAGTTTCTCCTCTTGAAGGTGTATTGTGATTCAAAAAGCCTCTTTTTTGCCTCAAAACCATATTATGTAAGTAACAGAAAAACAAGCAAACAAAAAACTGTGAAACTGGCCTTTGTGAAATCTGTGATCTGAATCCCATGGTCCAACTGGCCATTATGTTTGCCCTGTTGAGGGGTTTTTAGGTTGGGCTGCCACAACAAATTCCCATAGACTGGGTGGCTTGAAGAGCAGAAATTTGTTTCTCACAGTTCTGGGGACTGGACATCTAAGACACCAGGGTGTCACCATGGGCAGGCCCTGGAGAGGGCCATTTTCCATGTTGCCAGGGCTGCCTGCTCGCTGTGTTCCCACATGGCTGACAGTTAGGGAGAGAGCTCTCTGGAGACTCTTGTATAAGGGCCCTAATCCTATTCATCAGGGCTCCACCCTCAGAACCTAATAACCTCCCCAAATCCCCACCTCCTGATACCATCACATTGGGAGTTAGGATTTCACCATAAGAACAGAGGCACCAACCTTCAGTCCCTAGTAAGGGGAGTCTGCAGAAGGCAGACTTGAAACCTGGCTGACAGCCTTATTGGGCCCTTTTCTCAACAGAGTAGAGAAGGGTCTTGGGGCCCACAGAGGTCTATGTGGTTAGACAAAGTCAAGAAAAGGCTGAATAAGAAGATGTACCACCACGTGAAGCGGTTTGTGGGGGACGTGCGCCTCATCTTTCAGAACCACAAGGTATTTTACCGGGTAAGTGTCTTTTCCTACTTCCCTAATTCTTTTTTTTTCTTTTTTTGAGACAGTTTCACTTTGTTTCCAAGACTAGAGTGAGTGCCGTGGCGTCAGCCTAGCTCACAGCAACCTCAATCTCCTGGGCTCAAGCAATCCTCCTGCCTTAGCCTCCCAAGTAGCTGGGACTACAGGCATGTGCCACCATGCCCGACTAAGTTTTTCTATATGTATATATTAGTTGGCTAATTAATTTCTTTCTATGTATAGTAGAGATGGGTCTCGCTCTTGTTCAGGCTGGTTTCAAACTCCTGACCTTGAGCGATCCACCCTCCTCGGCCTCCCAGAGTGCTAGGATTACAGGAGTGAGCCACCACGCCTGGCCTCCCATATTGTTTTAATTAAGTCACTTTGAAGTCACTTTACCTTTCATCTTCTTGTATCAGGCAAATGTTACAATCCCCCTCCTCACGTGGCAAACCCACACAAGCACAAATACTGGAAGTGCTCTAAAAACCTTGTGGTGCACGGGAGAAAAATAACAACAAATCAAAAGGTGTTGTCAGATTTAAATAACAACATTCACAAAATATGATTAAGTAAAGAGTTTACTGAAGCCCAAAGCTGGGAACAGCCATCCCGTAAACACAGGATCCAAAGAAATAGAGTCAGTGCTCCAAAGTCAAAGGTTAAAGGGTTTCCCTATATAGAACATAAACAAAGAAATTTAGTAGGATTATAGCATTTTCTTTACAATGCTGGCTTAGGAATTATACCAATTTAATTAGTTAATATTTGTTTTCTTTTCCATGCAGTTTGATTTCATATCCTTTCTTATCTAGGAGTGTATTTAACATTCTATCTTAGACAACATGATAGTCACGAAACCTTAGTGTGAGAGAAGTTAAGGGAAGCAAACTTATAATGGAGATGAATAGTGAATAGGGAAGGAATCTTCTCTGGTGCCCTTTAGTCATTGGCAACATTTTACAAAACGATGCAGGTAAGAAGGCCAATCTGTGACCAGAGAAACAAAGGTTACATCTGGCTGGGTATGTGACTCAGATGCCACAGTCACATTCCCTTAAGGCTTGAAATATTTTAAAGTTCCAACAGCTTAGATATTAAATTACTTATTTTCACAGTGTCATTGCAAGCATGACCCTAGGACTTCAGACTTTATTCACTCACAGATATTTGATGTTTGTCCTTAGAGAGCAGTAGGCTGCAGACTACTCATTTCCACAGAAAATAGAAGTACATTTTAAACTGATATTTCTCTTCTCTAATGAAGATACCAAATCGAATTTCTTAAATTTCAAAATCTTGGATTTCTTTCCATCTGAATTTCCAAGTGCTCTATCAAAAAGTTGACAAAGATTATCTCAAGGGTGAGACAACAGGGAAAAGGAAGGGACCATTAATTATCCCTAGACATTTCTGTACTGTCATATTGTTTCTAAAAAATGCACTACATTAAAAAATAACATAGGTAGAATTTTTAAAAATTAAATCAATCAGTACGTTTCTGATTAGGAATTATATTGCAATATAGTACTATTTTTGCTTCTCCTATAAAGAGAAATAATCAGATTTTCAGAGAACGTAAGTTCCGCTTCACTGGATTAATTCCCACTTAACGTTTGGGATAGCCTAAAATGAAGCCCCAGATTATTTGAAATATTGGGAGGCTAAGCTCATTGGATAATAGCTATAATTGTTTGTGTCTTTGCTTTTTCAGGAAAATAAATTCATCACACTGGGACTTCAAGTACAGGACACCTTTGAGAAGAATTTCAAAAACATTTTTACAATTCAGGAAAGCAGCAAGAACAATTCTCCACTTGCGCCCATTATGATGTGAACTTAGCCCATTCTTATTTCCTCCCTGCAAACCCTGCAGCAGGGAGGTGCATGGAGTTGGGGGGTCCCCTCACCTCTGCACACTCCTGTGCAAACAGCATATCCTCTGCTTTTCCAAATGTATTAAGTTGCCAATCCTGCTCATTTACTTTTATAAATAGAAAATTGAAATTGTCTTATCAAATTCTCTTATTGAATAATTTGGAGTGAAAGTTATAATTGAAAATATGAACTCTTTCTGTAAATGATCATATTATATCCTTCCGTTTATTCAAATATTTTGTTACATTCTTCAGTAACGTTTACTCTTCCTGTCTCCACACAGGACTTTATTTCTTTATTTTCCACTTTCAAGAATTTTGTATTTTTGGTTGTTACTGTGAAAGTGATCTTTCCCCCACTAAATGTTATCACTGATTATTGCCTGTTATTTATATTCCTACTGTCATTTATATATTTTTGTTATTGATTACCTAATTAAATACTAGATAGCATATTTTGATTTTTTTTTTTTTTTTTTTTTGGCCTTTCACCCTATAGCATCAGGAAGCCTGTGGTGGCTACATGGCATCTGCAACTTTCAATTCATGGAACTGTAATTGGTTCAGCTGATGGAGGTATTCCTCGCTTGAGCACTAAAACCTCTGACAATTCTTGGATCGGTTAGGGATCAGCTCTGCCAGGGCATCTGAGGAACTTACATGTATAGGGGAAGAAAAATTAATATTTCCTCTACCTGTCTAACTTCTTATCTGGGGCCCTTGTAACAAAAGACAGACTAATAGGAGAAAAACAAACAGAAGTTTATTAGAGAGTTTGTACACACACACACCTGGAGATACCCAGGGAAATAGGTAAGTCTCCAAAGGCACTGGAAATTCAGACTTAAAAACCATTTCCAGGTAACAAGGAAAGAAGAATGTGGAAAGGTCAGTTAAGAGGGTGACCAGGAAAAGTGTGGTAAACAAGAGTAAGGTTTGTTATGCAGATTTAAGGTGTCTTCTCCATTGATAGGAGTCTTTTGTGATTTAGAGTAATCCTTCTTTTCCAGGCATGTAGTGGAGATTTCTTTGACAGATTTAAATTTTCCATACAAAGAGGTAACTTCTACCCTTTTTCTTAAAGCAATTTTTTGTGTCTGCTGTTTCTCAAAATAATTCTTTTGCCATTGGGGCATATTTTGGGGTGGCATAGTCTGGCCTCCCACATGTGTCTCCACATAGTCCACATGGGCAAAGCTTAAATGCAGCTGATGTAATCTAAATCTTGGCAGAACACCCTGTGGTCCTTGGAGGACATGAGTGGATGGAAGGCTTGAAGAGAGCTGCTTCAAATCTTTCCCCGCTTGCCTGCTCATCTTCTGGAAGCTACTGTTGTAGAACCACAAACTCAGGCTTCTGTACCCACTGTGCAGCTAAAGCCAAATACTCCAACACTGGTGCTTGGAGATAGAGAAAAGTTTAATTGGTTTGGCCAAAACAAGAGGACAGGAGAACAAAGTCCTGCTTCCCAGATCCAATGTTTCTGGTTATGGAAGACCAAGTTCCATAAAATAGCAGCTGGTTCACAGCACACACTACATCCTTCATGGCAGTACCCCAACCTCCCGTTGGCCCCAAAGTTAAGTCTTCAACGAACAATCTCACCATTGCAATAATGAAGCTTTGTTGTTGGAGTGGGTGATTTTGTAGATTAAATAATTTACTGTATGTAAAAGATCTAAAATAATGTCTGAGACATACGAATATATTGTGGCTACACACAGCAGGAATTCTGTATTTAAAATGTTAACTCAAGCAAGAGGGAGCAATTCTGATTGCCTACCTAGATATTTGATGGACAGTGAGATAAATACAGGCTATGAAAAACATTAGCTCTTTCCAAAGAGACTAATGTCTACTTTCCAAGGTAACTATTCATTGGGAAAAGGAAAATCTTTAAGAAATTATTGAACACTGGCCCTCAGCTATTTCTAGGGTCTGGAAACCATGATAACCTATCTGATATTAACAGAAGAGGTTTATGTAAAAAATTCAGGTTTGGTCTCATGGTTCACCCAATCAAAACTTCTTCTTAATACAATTGATATAATTATTTAGGCATAAGTCATAAATAAATTTGCTCAAAATTCTGTCTCCCTTCATTGAAGTTATGACAGAAAGGGGAATAGTCTCCTAAATGGGTAAAAAGTTTAGGGATCATTCCAGAAAATGAGCTTTCTAGGACTATAGTTACCTGGAATAACTGAATAAATTCCATCTCAGATAACCCAATTATTCATCAAGCTCTCACCTGTATCACATTCTGTTTCTAATTCTTTGGCTCTTACATTATATTTTTCATTTAGATTCAGTGTTTAAAGTTTGAACTTTTTTTCTTTATTCCTTTTTATTTACTTTGTTGGGTTGAAGGGGTTTCAGCAAAGTGGCCTCATTCTTCCATCATTATTAAGGATTGGTCCTTTTCTAATCTACCCTTTTTATCTGTGGCATACACAGCATTCACCAAATATCACATATGTCCCCCCCAATGTTTCTAGCCTCTTGCATTTGGCAGGACCAAGTGATTAATTCTAGCCCAGCACCAGTGAGCAGAAGGGGCAAGTGTCATTTGGAAGCTGATTCATAGGAGAGCAGTGAGAATTCTCCATGTACCAATCCAGTACCACATTGATTGTGGAGGCCTTGTTCTGAGATAACAGAGCCTAAAGATGGAAACAGCCTGGTGTATATCCACTACCACCCCAGAGGGCCTCCTAGATCCACTGTAGGCTTTGGGTGAGCAACCTAAGGTTTGAAACTATTAGAATTCTAGAGGAAAGCATTGGAAATACTCTTCTAGACATTGGCCTAGGCAAAGAATTTTTATGAAGAAGACCCCCAAAGGCAATCACAGCATCAATAATAATAAATAAATGGGACCTGATCAAACTATAAAGCTTCTGTACAGCCAAAGAAACTGTCAAGATAGCAAACAGACAACCCACAGAATCGGAGAAAATTTTCGCAAGCTACACATCCGATAAAGGGCTGATAACTAGAATCTATTTAGAACTCAGGAAAATCAGCAAAAAAAAAAATCAAACAACCCCATCAAAAAGTGGGCAAAGGACATGAACATCAACTTTTCAAAAGAAGAAAGAATAATGGCCAACAAATATATGACAAAATTCTCAACATATCTAATCATCAGGGAAATGCAAATCTAAACAACAATGATATATCATTTATGTCCAGTGAGAATGGCCTTTATTAACAAGTCCCAAAACAATAAATGTTGGCGTGAATGTGGAGAGAGATAGGAGCACTCATACATTGCTGGTGGGACTGCCAACTAGTTCAACCTCTGTGGAAAGCAATATGGACATTCCTTAAAGCAATATAAGTAGATCTACCATTTGATCCAGAAATCCCATTACTGAGCATCTACCCAAAAGAACAAAAGTCACTCTATGAAAAAAGACACCTGCATTTGAATGTTTATAGCAACAGAATTGCAAAGATGTGGAAACAACCCAAGTGCCCATCAATACATGAGTGGATTAATAAAATTTTGTATATGTATACCATGAAGTACTATTCAGCTATATGAAACGACGGTGATATAGCACCTCTTGTATATTCCTGGATAGAGCTGGAACCCATTCTACTAAGTGAAGTGTCCCAAGAATAGAGAAATAAACACCGCAAGTACTCACCAGCAAATTAGTATTAACTGATCAACACATAAGTGGACATATAGGAATAATATCTATTGGTGTCGGGGGGTAGGGAATGGGTATATACATATATAATGAGTGTTATTTGCACCAACTGGGGGATGGATAGGCTTGAAGCTCTGAATCGAGGAGGAAGGGAGCAAGGGAAATATAGGTAACCTTAACATTTGTACCCCCATAATATGCTGGAAAAAATTTAAAAGGGAAAAAAAAGAAAAAGAAACACACACACACAAAATAAAATAAAAAAACAAAAACAACAACAAAAAAAAACAAGAAAAACAAACCCTGTTTCATTCCTATCAGTAAGGAGTTTACTTTTACATGGGAAAGTCAGTGAAACACATTCATAGCCCCAGGGCTGTGTTGGTTCATGTGTTATTTAATAATAAGGATATTTTCTGATAAATGTGTCATTAGGCAATTATGGCTTTATGCAAACATCATAGAGTATGCTTACACACACCTAGATGGTATAGCCTACTACATATGTAGGCTATATGGTGTGGCTTATAGCTCATGGCCAGAAGCCTCTATAGCCTATTACTCTATTGAATACTGCAGGCAACTGTAACCCAGTGATAAGTATTTGTGTATCTAAATACATGCAACACTGAAAAGGTTGAATTTCAATTATGTGAATATTATGGGCCCATAATTGTATACGTATTCCTTCATTGACTTAAACGTTGTTACGTGGCACATGACAGTATACATATCTAGAGAGAGAGAGAGAGGCAGAGGCAGAGACAAGAGATTTATTACCAGAATTGACTCATGCTATACAATGGAGACCAAGAAGTCCCACTGCCTGTCATCCCTAAGCTGGAGAACCAGGAATGAGGATTGTTCAAGTCTGAAAGCCTGAGAACCAAGGGCCCCTGGTGTAAGTCCCAGAATCCTAAGACCTGAGAGCCAGGAGCTCCAAGACCCAGGCATAGGAAAAGATAGATGAGTTACTTCAAGAACAAAGGGAGAGATTTCACTCTTTCACTCCCTCTTTTTTCTATGTGGGCTCTCAGTGGATTGGATGATGCAAACCCACATTGGTAAGGGTGGATTTTCTTTACTCAGTCTGCTGATTCAAATGCTAATCTCTTTCAGAAACGCCCTCACAGACATGCCCAGAAATAACGTTGTTACGAGCTATCTGAGCATTCTTTTGCCCGGTCAAGCTCACACATAATTTAACCATTGCAACCACAAAGGTTGAGATTATTCATCCAGTTTTTATATCTAAGAATAATTGAGATTATTCATCCAGTTTTTATATCTAAGAATAATTGAGATTATTCATCCAGTTTTTATATCTAAGAATAATTGAGATTATTCATCCAGTTTTTATATCTA